>RJWH01000009.1:1491629-1667252 GCA_004363575.1 Solenodon paradoxus
GAGAGAGAGAGAGAGAGAGAGAGAGAGAGAGAGAGAGAGAGAGAGAGAGAGACAGAGAGAGAGAGAGAGACAGAGGGAGGGACAAATAGAGAATGAAAGCGGGGTCTGAAAGTCAGTTTTAGGAGTTATTAAGAACAAGACCCCTGTACCAGGTGCACAATAAGCTAAAGACAGAAACTTTCATCTCTAGGAATGATGGATGATCTTGAAACTGTAGAATCTGCAAATAGTTATCCCCACCAATGCCCGAATACCTGGCTCCCACATCTCACATACACAGCCCAAGTTTTATTTCGCAGAAGCTAAAGAGAGGCACACAGGACTCAGCCGTCAGCCTGTGTCGACACCACGTAACAAAGGCTGTTCAAATGGACAGACTTCCACTGGGATTATGTCTCAGTCGTTAGTCACTCACCCTTCGAGGCTTAGCTGCTTTAATTTGTTTATCTTGTTTGGTCATTAGTTTTGTCGAGATTTTATATTCATTATTCTGCATCGTATCTCTGACATTTCAGTTTAGGAGGTGATTGTTTACCATATACATTGATTCTCCCAGGCCCTCAAATATTCCACAATCGATGCTAACAAGATAGTAACTACGAATAGTCATTATTTGGCTATTTTGGGACACATTCTCCATCTCATTTTAATGAACTCTTATGTTCCCTGTCTCCTGGGGACTCTCACATATTCCTTTTGAACCTTTACACTTTAATGCTACCCAGACAGAGCCTTTGTACCTCTTTGGAATGAATAAATACAGACTATCTCGGGTGATTTAAATCTCTCTCTCATGTGCCTTTAAAAATGCACACTTTGCTTTTATCAACCCCATATTTTGCACTTTCAAGAGAAAACACTGCAACTGGCATAGGTTCTCTTATCAGCCCGTATTATAGATGAGGGGACCAAGTAGGGACAGGCTTGTCTTCCAGGTTTCTAACAAGTCACAGACACAGAAGGAATGTATTATGGATGTTGTAGATCATTTGTCTGGCCTGTTTGCTGCTGTAGTTTTTGTTGCTAGTTTATCTATTTATTGCACCTGGAGTTTCCATATGGCCTTTAATTGGGACTGAGCAAGGGAACAGTTACACCTAGGGCCTAAGTAAATACGTGCAGCCATGGATTTCTGGGGAGTTCACTAAGTCTGACGCAACCAGCACCTCGTTTGCAGGTGAAATGGCTGGATACCAGCAGAACGATAGCCCTTCTCAGATTCTTCTTTGTGCTTTTCTGACTTTACTTTATAATTTGGACTTTTTAAGAGTGAAGTTAGCACTGTTTTAACTGCTAATAATCCATGGTTAAGGAAGTCTGAGGAAACCCCTTGGGTCATTCAGAAATACTCCATATATTGGCAAAATGATACATACAGTATCCCTTCCTTACCCAGTGCCTTCATGTGGCAAATTTCAAATTACATAAAATATAACATAGCATAACAACATAACATTAGTATAGTATAATGCTTTATATGAAAAGATAAGCTAACTTTAGGTGATCATGGTTTCCTTTATAGACCTAAAACATGTTCTGCTTCATGCTATTCTAAAAAGTTCTTACCTATTTATGTCAAACTGCTAAGACATACTGACTAAGCAATAAATGCAAAATGAGGCTGACTTCTGCAGGATTGTGTGAGCAGTCAAGCACCTCTAGCTAAGTGCTACATCGTCCGATACAAGTTCTACGACATCGTCTTGCACTGCACTCTGCTCCAGCGTTTGCTTCAGCAGAGACACAGGTGGAAAATTAGGAGGGAAAGGGAGTCTTTCTCCACAGCATTGTGTGAGATCCATATATTGGAGGTTCATTCTGAGCACAAATGAACAACCTATCTAAAGCCAAACCTCTTACTGCTCTTTTTCTTTTTCAATATTCTATTATCATTTTCACAACAGCCAAATATAAAAACACTTTCAAGGAAATGATAAACCCCGAAGTAGAATACAAGTCAGTGTATTAGGTGTCCAGATTAACTCAGTTAGATATCGAGTCCAGGGAACAAAATATGCAACCTTTAAATAAATACACAATAAAAATAGCACACTCTTACTATAGGGTTACTGGACTGTAGCAGTAAATGAACTGAATAAAATTTTATGGCTTCTTAACATGCTGAGGTTTTTGCAGTGTCTTCCATCTTGTAGCTTAACAACATTTTGCAGCCTGCTATCAGTGAAACTAATAGTGCAGATGAAAATTTTATGAAAAATGAGGAATCTACATTGGTTTTATATTATGTCAGTGAAATGAATAAAGATCATATTTTGGCATTAACAGCTAATGGTGAGAAAAAGAGTGGGGGCTGGTTACTTCATTTTTGGCCCTGGAATTGATGTTTTTTAAAGAGTCGGCTGTAATTATGATATTTGAATGTCATTATCATTAAACTGATGAATTATTTAGAAAGAAGGTGAACAAGGCAAAGAGTTCCTCAGTGTGTTCATGCATTTTAGTTGGATTTTGCCAGCCGAGGTGCTCTTTTCACAGGGCGGTATTAATCACACGGATGGTGCAGATATGTTGTGTTATTATTTCTCTCAGCAAGGTCAAAGTTTTCTAACAGAACACTTGGGGGATAGGAATAGAGGAAAAGGGGAAGAGGAATTGCTAAATAATCAATCATATTGTAAATGTTGATAGGAAATAGTCCCTATTCTTTCAAATAGATTGTTTCATATCTTCCATTTTAGTTGTAATAATAACATCCTTATCAATTTTCTGGCCTCCCACCTTGATTGGCTTCAAGAAAGCTTTTTGATAAGAAGAAAATATACTCTGAAAAAAACAAAGACTATTAGAATGATTATCATGTCGATGAGAAAAATATTCAATTTAAGATACAAGCAACTTTGCTGGCAAACATTTTCCTTGAAACAAATAAAAAAAAAAAAATAATGAGCAACCTTTATTGTCTCATTTCTCTCTCTTCCACTCCCTCTCCAGGAAAACAAAAACAAACAGACCAAAACCAAAACAACAACAACAACACATATTTGCTTGTGTCAGTGGTTTCATTTCTTAGGAATCTGCAAAATAATTTCTCTCTAGTTCTATTTTAAAAATTGTATATAATTCCCCAGACTTAGATTGGAATGACCCTGCTTTCAAAAAAGAAATGTGCTGCTTTGATTTCCTCATGCTGTTTTTTGATTGATACTTACTGTCAAGTATGGGATAGAACACCACCAGTGTTTTCCTTTTGAATGTAATAGTTAACAGCATACTATATATTAAAGTCACCCTACGCAATACAAGCTAATTTTTGTGTATTCTTCAGAGTTTTGTGCATTTTTGGAGTTGGCAGCATGCATACTAGAGTTCTAGATCCTTTTGAATGTTCTTTCCTGGTCATGGATATATTTACCTTCCTGAAGAATATATAGCATTCCATGATTCAAATAAAGTGACTTCTCCCATCTACATTACTTTTGTCACCCTTTTTTTCTCTCCCTTGGGGGCTGTTTATTTCATTGGTAATTTTCCTTTGACTCTGGTCTCAAAGGAGAATAAAGAAAGAGCTACATGATTTGATTCTTGCAGTGGATTTTGAGTGTGGTTTTAGGGAAGAAGCCAAAAGATTCTTTTCTTTCATGTTTCTGCTCAGCTCATTTGGAACATTCCAGAAATGCACAACCCAATTCTTGCCTATCATGAAGAATATGAATTTGAATGGATTATCAGTTACACTCTAGATTAGGAGGGATTGAAAATGGAATCTATGGAGAGAGGGAACACTCGATATCCATGCAAATTTTAAATCAATATGGCAACATTAATATAGAATGGCTTTCTCTCATTAATCTTCTTGTGGATGTGTCTTTCTTCTTATCTTTTAGTCTTAAATATTTATGGTAAAGAAATTTCTCCATGTTATCTTGGTGAAATTTTCTGCAAGATATATTTGACCTGCTGAGATAATTTCTTGATGTTTAAAAAAGAATATTCTTAATTTATGTCACTTTTCTTGCAGCAAACTACTCTGTTTAATCTACTCAAACAAATTATTTTTCTGTCCAGTGCTTCAGATTCTATGTATTCACATACGTACAGTCCCACACAAACATGCATGCAAATATACATATAGACTCTTAACACAAGTGAATATCAAATAAAGGGCAGTCAATTTATTGATTTATTCAGTGTTATTTACATTGAATGAATACAATTTTATTTTTGCCAATAGTATTTACATATCATAGTGTTTAATTTATAATAAAGAGTAAAGATCAGTCACACATTTCAATCACATGTGAATTTTTAAGCACTGTAGCTTACACAAATTAACAAATGATTAGTCTGTAACATGAATATTAAAAAGTATTAATATTTTGCCTTGCTAGTTTTGTAAATTCTTACAAGATTTTGAGTTCTTACATAGGCGTCTCTATTCTTTCTTGATTTTATATAAATACATTCTTTTGGAAAGTTTTGTAAGTCAGACAGTTTGTTTCTAGATACATCCTAAGGCTAGTTCTACCTGTCTTTATCACAAAAGCACAATTATATATTCAAGTTTGAATACTGAATGCTTACCGGTGAGGAAATGAAAGGAAAGATAAACACAGAAGGGAGAATGGGAAGACAACATATTAGCAAATCCCTAGTCACAAGAATGTAAAGAAAATTGCAGCAACTAAAAAGAGAATTGAGAAGGAAAATAACTATTATGAGATGCCTGATTGGAAGATTTTATTGTTAGGATATATAAGACCCTGCCCTGCCTTGTCTACAAATGTCAGCAATTTTACTGCCCATAAAGATCCCCTTTCATCTCTCTGTGCCTTTCCCTTTAATAAATTTTCCATGTGTTGCTAAAAAACTAAAAGTGCCATTTATAACAGTAATCATTTAGTCCATGAAAACCACATACACATACATTACACATACACATACACTATACAATACTACACACACATACAGTACAATACACACATATATACACAATACACACATACACATGCACTATACACCCATGTACCGTACACATACACATACAGTACACATACATACAACACACATACACATGCATACATACATGCACAGTCACTATATACAATGCATCGTGCACATATACATACAGTACACATGCATGCAATACACAATACACATACACACATGCACTATACACACATGCACCATATATACAAACACATACACATACACACATAAACCTACACATACGCTACACATAGACAGACTGTGTTTACATTCTTCTGGAATGTTAACAATGTGTAGTCAATACCGCAAACTGGGAAACTGGAAAAGCTTTTCAGGAAATATTTTTATTCTACTAATATGGTTTGAGTATATTTATTTGCTTGCTTGCTCTTCTTGCATATTTATTACTTTTATTTAGTCCTAGTTTTGTAGATCACATCACATTAAAGTGTTGTAAAGAATTGACAATTTTAGCTTGAGGATAAAAGGAAGTCCAAAATTTGCACTTACTTCTCACACGACTCAATAGGAAATACTGAGGATGAAAACAGAAGTCAGGTCTTCCCTTCTGGAGCATTTCAGAATCAGAGTTAGAAAAACTATTTCTTTGGGATTTCATCAATCAATATTTACAAGATTTCCATGAAATGGTTAGAACTGAGACGCCATGCTGAACAAGTCAAATGTGGCTGAAATTCAGCCGGGGACGAATGTTGCAGGTATTAAATTATCCATGGGCTCCAGTCAAGCAATTCAATACTCAATCTGCTCAAAGCCCAAGGAAATAAAAATCACATAAGGAATTCCAGTTTGAAAGAATATTTTCTTTTTAATTTCTGACGTACAATGGCAGGCCATCTGACATCATGTCACATCAGCTTAACTCCCTGGCTGCAACAGACCTGTTGTGCAGTATCAGTTGGGGAAACGTACAAAGAGATTCTTGTCCTCAATCAGATTTCCCCGGTATCAGTCTGGACAGCAAGCAGTCAATCCCAATTGAGCAGGCAGATGGAGACAGAGCAGATTAATAAGTGGATCCTCTTTATCTGAAGAGCTGGCAGGCATCATGGTTCGCCAGGCACCTGAGTTATATTTTTAAATAGGTCAGCACATCGAGCGTTTACAAAGGGGAAATGGAGTTAGCTGGAAGATTGGCACCAGTGGGGAACACAATGTGGGAGGTGGAGCTCAAGGTGTGCTTTGATGAAGTCTGAGGATTTGGAGCAGTGGAAGAGAGAAAATAAAGAGTTGCTGTCCCTATTTTGTCATCTTGTTTGAAGAAAATTGAATTCCCCATGGAAAGCACACAAAACATCTCTGGATAATGCTTGAGTCTGGTTAGACATTTTAAATTAAAAACTCCCAACAACATCATTGCTGCCACTACATGATCATCCTGGGGGCCAGATGCTGGGATTTTGTTTGTCTATTTATTTGTTTTCCACATAGAATCTTCGGGAAACTACATAGGAAATAGAGGAATTGGACCCTCGAACAAAACAAAGCAGAAAAATAAGATCTCTGAGGTTCAACTATAAAATAATACACTTGGATGTGTATGCATGTGCGTGCGTGTGTGTGTGTGTGTGTGTGTGTGTGTGTGTGTACATGAGAAACAGAGAGAGATAGAGACAGAAAGGAGACAGAGTATTAGTGTGAAAAATTCACTATATTACTTTGAAATTAGGCCCAAAACAAAATTTTGTTTTGAATAGAGGTATCATATAAAACAACACATTTATAATGCTCTCCAAGATTTCCAATGATGTTGCTTTGAAAGTAGACCTTTTTATATGATAGTCAGCAATGTGATCTCTAGTTTACACTTTGAGTACTAATTTGCCTCAAAGGACATTTTAATCCTTAAAAGTAACAGAGAGACCTTGTTGCCACATTTTCCAGGCTATGAACTTCCAGGGATGAAATTAAAGGAATGTCTGCATTCTGTTTTTAACTTCCATAGCAAGGTAGCCCACTCAACATACCCTATTCCCAAATCTCAACCCTGATTTACCCCTAAGCCCAAGAAACATAAATGAAGAGCTACTATTTAGCTACTAATTTGTGAGTGAATTAATAAAATATAATTTTTAAAAAACGTCCATCTTCTTGAAGTTATGTTATTTGTCTTATACTCCTTTCTCTCTCTTGGTGGTAGGGGAGGATTCTTGGGACGATGCCACATTACCCAGATTGAACAAGGCAAGATGGAGTGATTCACGCTCACAGCGTTTGCCTCAAAACTTGATTTGACAGCTGGAAGTCAAACTCCATTTGCTTGTGTTGTTTCCAAGAGTAGATAAAAAAGACATTTGAAAAGAATAATTTGGGACCTCTAGGGAGAATAGCGTATTGATTGAGATGAAGTGTGGAAGGCTAAAGGAGCAAATTTCTCCTAAAATGAGACTCAGGAAAATTAAGTAGCAAGGGAGCAATGAAGTAACAATAAATGCTTAATTTGGAAAGGTTTTGAAAGTCTCCCAGAGTTCTCGACTGCTCTGATCTCAGTGTCTTAGATTTAGTCTGTGATTAAATGATTATCTGATATGACAGTACAGTGTGGTGGGTGTTTCTTTTATAACTTCTGTATAGGAATAACCATTTTCTTCCCTTGGAGGATAGAGGAGTATGTACTGGCATTGTTTACCTAGGGTATATTGGGAAATGAAAATAACATCACTGAATTTCAGACTTGGAGAAGTCAAAGAAAACTGTGGAAGTAGACAGGGTCTCAGCATTGATAGATGAAGTAATTCTAAAATCCAGAAGCTGAAAGTGATCCCTGGAAAATTGCAATGACAATACAATGGTCATTGTGGGTCAGGGAGCTATGATAGAACCAGAGTTCGTGTTTGGCCTGGAAATAAGTTTTGCAGACTGTGTTTGGGAAAACCTGGAAGGATCACTAGCTCTTGTAGTATTTTTTGAAGGCATACACCTCAAATTAGAACTGGAAGCAGCTTTGTCTTTCTAGAATTCTCCTTATGCTGAGAAGAAAACTTCTTGAATGTTTTGAGGTCTTATCACCAACCCCTCCTTTTCTCATACTCTTGGAAACACATCTGTAAAATCTCTAGCCAAATGGATTTTCCAAGGGAACAAAAGATAATCAATCCTTGAGCAACTTACATCTCCTATAATCTAACAAAGTACTTATATCTCAGGAAAAACTTTCTCCTCTCACTTCTAGTATGAATAAAACTAGAGATACCACAAAGAGATATAACCAATAGCTTTTAACAGACTGTAATAAAAATGAAACAGAAATAAAAATAAGATTCTCACTACCATAACACTTTTCATTTCCTGCCGTTTCAATTGTTCCACTTAGTCAAATGTAGCAGATATACAGTCAGTCCTATAATAGGGATAGAAAGATGAGTAGACACCCTCTTGCCAATAGGAAATTTCAGATTCTATATGGAATGAAAATATTCATCTACAATAACCATGATATTTTAAAAGAGACTATTAATTTAAGAACCGGTGTAAGGAAAATTCTCAAAAATGTCTTATAGTATGTAAAATAGTTTTCATATTGCTGCCTAGTCTTTAAATGTATCAACCTTGAGATATGCATTCTGAGCCCCTACAATAACTATCTTACATATTTCCTTTATCCTAACTATAAAGATGCCTGCAATACTTTTTTATTAAAAGTATAGTTGTAATAAATACCTTTTAATACATTATCCTTTACTTCTCTTGCATTGTCTTTATACTTGATTTACATGAGTAGATTGCTATGTCAAAAGATAAACCTATATTAATACTTTTTTTTTCTATAAATGATCATAGATCTTCTAAACTCCACCTGGTTCTCTTTAGTTCCTTTAGAAGAATGCCAGCAAGAAATGACTGGTTATCTATAAAGGAAATAGGAGAATCTTCCGAGGCATTTTTGACTGAGAGTTCTGACATTATCTAGTGGTATTTATGTATTTGAATGCCCTCACCCTTAAAACAGTGTTACTAGTTTTCTTATCTTGTCTTGTATCTTTCCAAATTCTAGCTTCTCTTGGTTTTACTAATTTAGTTAATTTCAGTATTTTCCTGTTACTGTTTTACTAAATTTTTTCTCAGAACAATACTTAATACTTGTTCTGCTCTTTCCCCACATTGTGAATACCCCAAAACCTTCTTCCTATTGAGTCCAGTCCTTATTACCTCCCTCCTCTAACCAGCTGCAATAAGGCAAGATCATGATCGAGTCTAAGAACTCTGAACACCTAAATCTAGCTTTAGAGTCAGAATTCAAGTTGTCATATTCCTAGGAAATGTGTGAATGGCATTTGACAAGTGTTTTATTCATAGTAAACCTCAGGTAATTTTCCAAGGGAATGGCTATACCCACCATTTTTGCTCAGCTGAAGGTGATGTAACATCACTTACTGTGGGAAAAGCCTTCAAGTTGCATCCATGTCTCAACATCATTTTCCACCAGCTTCCACCTGGTCCTCCTTGTGTTACTCTCATGTGAGGGAAATGATTAGGTTAGAGCGAAAATCTCTCTCTTACAGTATATTTTTATGCTAAAAGAGTTGTGACTATTCATCATGTGGGCATATTCTGTGTGTGTTTGTATGTGTGGGTATTCAGACTGACTTAAAGAGATCATTAGAGTAAATAATAAAATCATACTGAAAAACAGGTGTGGTTTCTTTCTTAGGCCCTTAATGTACTTTTTTATATACATTGTTAAACAATGATGGGTGTCATCTTTCTCTTAATTAATGTATATCATTATCATAACACTCAAAATTCATTATATATGTAATGATGTTTATATATTTTATTTTATGTATACCATGTAGATGTGTGCATTCTTAAGCACATATTTTCTTTTTAAATTTTTATGAATTCTTAAGGTCAGAGGTTGTGACTTGCATTTCCCTTGGGTTCCTCTTAATTATTAGAATAGTGCTGAGTATAATAAATATAAGTAGATAGATGGATTACTGTTAAATGTTAGGTACATGGCTAAATTAACAGTTAGTCTATTATCATAAATGACCTTCAAAATGAATATTCTATTTCTGGAGTCTCTGCTTATTTTATTATCATTCACAACCCATTGATGACAACTAAAAAGAAACATGTTTGATATTAAAATTAAAATTTCAAATTTGCTGTCTTTGAGGAACAAGAGGGAAAGATTCATGATGTGATTCAGATCAGCAACTTAATAAGAAAATTGATAGAAACCAAAGTATGAAGGCAAGTACTATTTACTTCTATTATTATACCTTTAATCAGAAACTCTAGCCTCCCTTTCTCACTAACTACTGGTCTTCAGTTTCTTTCTGGCACAGAAGCCACTTTTTAATTTTTCTTTCTTTTTCCCTTGATAAATGGTTCCATTTTTCCCCAACTTGGTTGGTAGAATGGCCAACACTAAATGTTCATTTATTTAAACTAACAAAGTGTGGTCAGTTGATTCCCGAGGGAGCAAAGAAACCAAAAAGGTCTAAAATGGCATCATTTAAGAAAAAATCAATTCATTATCTTTTTTATAAAGTTCACATATGCATGCATTAATCATCATGGCGTGGCACTGGGCAGGAAGTTCTTACCTAAGCAAGTTCTGCTCTACAATATATCTTTAGTGTTTAATGGCCTTTGCAGCCTAGATTTTATTGTGTGCTCACTCATCTGTTGTTTTATGAGCCAGTCTGTGTCTTTGTGATGAACTGATTAAGCAACTAATTTTGAAGTTAAATTCATAAGCAAGTCAACACTCCATTTATAGTTACCTAAGGTCTTTGCCCTACTATGACCTCATCTTTTTTCTAGTATATAAGTGTCGGGATAGAGAAAGCTCTATAAGAACTTACAGCTGTTTAATATATACTTGAAGAATGCTACATGGTGACTGGACAAAGAGACTATTAGGGGAATAACTTAGAGTCCATCTTCATATATGTGAAGAGTTATCTATGTCAGAGCAAAAAAATCACTACTGCTCCAGGGAGCAGACAATAGTCCTATAAGGGAAAAAATCAGAATCAAAATAATTAAGAAGTTTCATTTCATAACACAATGAAACAAATGATCTTATTTCAGTCAATGAAATTATTCCAGCAGAATCTGAGTGAATATCTGACCAGAGTATTAAAGTGAATCATTCATCTGCTAAGAAATTGGACTGTGTGACATTACCATTTAAAGTTTTTGGTGTTTAAGTATAATTTGATATTCAACCATCTTATGATCTATTAACCAATCATAGAGTTGAAATAAACAATTTGACAGTTTTCTCCTCTTTCTTTCTCTGTACTTGTGTTGGTTGATTTTTTTTTTTTTTTTTTTTTTTTTTTTTTAGCTCAACCTAAGCCTTGCAATGATGGTTATCTCATACCCTCATCTGTTTACCTATACACACATAGTAACAGTTTTAAAGGATCTACTAATGCAAAAAAAAACTCAACTAATCTAGGTAGTCAAAGATAGAAAGGGTACCATTATAGTCTACACTTTTAAGTAATGTATATTTAATAAATGAGACCCATGGAAAGAAAAAAAATGTAAAAATCATTTCTAATTTTTCTTAAAACACTTGACAATTTTAGTTTTAAGGTCTACCCAGAGAAGATTATAGAATCTCTCCAATGCCTTTAAAAAAAGTTTTGACTAAACAAAATCCCACATTTCCTTAATTTAATCTAATTTGGATTTCCTTGAATATGCAAAATAGTTTGTTTCTTATGAAGATGTCTTTTATATTTGTAGATTGCAATTAAATCACCCCCTTAGCCTTCACTTCTCTATATTAAATAAGAATTCTCTCTCCTCCCCAGCACTGTTTGTGCCAGCTTTTTAAAGATTCATGCTGCTTTCTGTTGAATTCTTACTCAAAAGTATTTCTGCACAAAAGTGGGCTAAATTCTTTATCTGCTAAAGCTCATATTGCCCTTGTAAGATTGATGTATATCATCTACATTTTGAAAGTCGAGGAAGAAGTTAAAGAGGAATTAGGCCTGTCATCATTAATAGACCCTGAATCATGGCTGGGATTAGAAATCAGAAGCTCACACCACAAATAATAGTAAGATGAACCACAACTTCATCACTCACCAGTCACCTAACAGGTTGCCCTCCAATATCATCTTTATTTTATAGCACTATATTTCTTACCTCTGGGGATCTTTGTAAAATGGATGGGATGATCGGCTGGGCTGTGATAGATGAAACCATGTTGATTGCTTGTTTTCCAAGATTGAGGACTCTCTGAATGTTAAACCAAACCCACTCAGAGGTAGGGTGGACAGATTTTAAGAGAGCTCCTTGACCCCTAACTCCTCATGTTTATGGTCTTATATAATCTCTCCTTGAGTCTAGATGTAGCCTTTGATTTTCTTCTACCCATTAGAATATTTAAACATGATGGGATCTCACTCTCATGATTATATGATGTTATATACCCTGTCTTGCTAGAAAAACTCGCTCTTACTCATCAACTAGCATAGAAAAGAAAATTGAGGGTACACCCTAGCGACTTAGTGGTCTAGGACACCCTGGGAACAATCCCATATGCATTCCAAGGTTCCAGGTTCAAGACCCAGAGCTGGGAGAAACAAATAATGTGCACAATTAAATAAAAATAAATCCTTCTACTTCTGTTTTCTTGTCTGCTTTCTCGCCCTCATTCCTGCCTATACCTTTCCTTAAAAAAAAAAAAAAAAAAAAAAAATAGAAAGAAAGAAAGAAAAGCGAATTGATAGTTGTGCATTGCCTATGGAAAGATCACAGGGCAAAAACTGGGAAATTGAAGATGGCCTCCATGTGACAATTATCACTATGCTGGAGCTCTCAATCTTATTCAACCACAAGGAAATAAGTTCTGTCAATAACTGAGTGAGTTTGGAGGTGGATTTTTCCCCTCACTGAGTTTCTAAAGGCTACATTGATTGCAACTTTGGGAAGCAAAGTAAAGATCCCAATTAAGTAATTTCTAGGCTTCTGATCAACAAAGACTGTGAGGTATTTAACTACTATGTGTGTTATTTCTGTTGGGATGTGTGTGTGTGTTTGTGTTTGTGATTCTTTTGCACGTTGTATTAAAATAGTGTGCCCTCTTTACAGATGAGAAAAGTAAGGATGTTGACTATGATGAAGAAATTCTCCCAGTAAGTTTGATAAGTGACTGTAATTTAAAACTATGAGGCTGATAAAGATTTCGGTTTGAAGCTTTAATCTAATGACATCCTAATTTAAGATTTTATACAAGATCAGATTTAGGATAGAGTCTGCAGACTTAAGAGATTTATTCTCTTCTCTTTTCAGGACTAGACTTTCATTATACCAAGGTCTATCTCAGACCTTTTCTCTTTCATTTCTTCCCTGACAAACCCTGATGACTCAAAAATACTATTTAATCTGACACTCAGGGTTCATTTTAGGGCACTATTATATACTTCTTAAATATTACAATAAAAGCTATCATTTTACTCATATTGTGCACAGGTGTGGTTTGTGTATACCTATGTATCTGGTGAATAAAAATAAGATTTCAATTACTTTTAGTTCTCCATAGTCACTGACACAGTATTTTATGCACAGTACATATATTGGCTATTTCAAAATCCATATGCTGATAAATTATATACTTGCTTATAAACAGTTAAATGCATGAAAAATCTAATGCCAAAAATAGTTCAAAGGAGTACATTGTTTCTCACTCTTATTATATTGAAAGACATTTTAAAGACTCAAAGTTCTCAGTTCTAAATGTAGACAATGACTCCCCAAGTACAGGTAGTGGAAATAATATTGTGAGGATATAGGGCCATGCCCCTTGGAGGCCAAAAAGGTTATGTTGCCTCAGCTGCATGATTCAGTGTTTACCAGGGAGATCATTTGAGTAACAAATGCAGGAGAACAGCTGCAAGTTTGCATGGGGTGGAGGTAAATTTAGGTGCAAAAGAAAGCTAATTGCCTTAGTGTGTGCCAAACTTTTCAGGTGCTAACAAGATCTTGCTCATAGACCCTGGGGGAGCTGGAATGGGAGTCTGGAAAGCACTTGAACTCAGCCATTGATTCACATTCTAACATTAGTCATAAAAATTAGAAGGTAAGGGCAAGTAAGAAGGTTAATGTCAAAGGTCTCCCTAAAATTGTTCATGTAAGTCTTTTCCAAGATGGCTAGAGCAGATTTTTACCCGCTGTATCACAGCTACTTAGATATGGAATCAACTCTAGAAACAATTTTTCTGTTAGAGAAACAAATCTTAAGGTGGTGAAAAGTCCAGGGGTAAGGTTTTATCACATGAAGACATCCCCTCATGTGAAGAATCCCTCTTCTCTCCCTGACATCCCAGGACCCATTCTCCATACTTCAACAAAGATGTAAGTCTTTGATCTGTCCTATTTGCCTGAGAATTTATAGCCATGTCAAGTCTTCATATGTATGCCATTAGGTTTAATTTAGTTCTTTTTTTTCTAATATATTTTACATTAATTGTTTGCTTGTCCAGTCTATGAAGACCCTCAGAGAAATGGAGAAATTTTGCCCAGCTATCTAGATAAAGTAAATTTGATTTAATTAATACATTTGAATTCTTTTAGGGGCAATGAAGATCAAGTCTAAATTAAATGTTATGATCAAGGTGGAACTTATAACAAGACTTGGAGTTTCTAAAATCCATACTCATCTCGAGAGTTATACATATGTTGCCTACAATTTTGACAATATTTTGGGACAAGATATTTATAAGATCAAAAATAAAATACAAGATTTTTTTCCCTAGTTCTTCATTGTAATTCTGAATGCATACTGTATGCACGTGTATGTGCGTATGTGCGTGCGTGCGTGTGTGTGTGTGTGTGTGTGTGTATGTCTAGAGTTTCTGGAAAAGAATCAGATTAAAAAGTACCTGGTGTTCAATTCTAAACACTTAGCAGTTATGCAAATATTCTCTTAATGCTCTGGTATAATAAAGAGAAAAAGCTAAATAGTGAAGAAATTAACTATCAAGTGGATAATCAATTGAGTACCATGAAAAAAATGTGTGTATGTATATGTATATATATACACATCTATTACAATGGACTGCTTGTACCACTAGAGGTTGACTCAAGAAAGACTTGATGATAGAGCAGCTAGAGTTTAAACTCTGGGTTCTTAAGCAAACAAACAAAAAGAGCTCCTCATCCATCTAGCTTCCTTTCCAGAGTGAGCTTTTCTCAAGCAATAAATCAGATAGTTATTCAATTTGTCTCCGATACAAATGTTCCAACATCACTTGCATCAGCTCTATATTCTTAATTTAGTCAGGGATTTTCAGTCAAGACTAGAGGGCAATTATGAGGCTGAAATCTTAAAAAGTTAATATTTGAGCTTGATCTCCTACTACAGGAAGTCTTAACTGTTACTTCTGGAATGGGTAAAACACTCTTAAAATTTTCCTAAAACGATCTATTCCCTACATCTACTTGCCAAACTTCTTTCCGTATCTTTGGACAAAAGCCACTGACAAGGAGTCCTCTAAAATATCCCCCTTCTCCTTATTATAACGTCCTCAATTTTAGAGCTGTTTGTGTTTTTCTACACACCTCTACCAGCTCCATACGGGGCTTTCTATTTCCTAGAACAGAAGCATCTATCTCAGACTCTTTGACATTCTCTGTTCATGGAAGGTCAAGATACTCAAACAACTTTCTTTTTTTCCTCCAGGCTTTTATACTCATCGCTTCTCCCTCTCCCTCTCCCTCTCCCTCTCCCTCTCTCTCTCTCTTTCTCCTAGATGCGATGTTCTCAATGGACACATTTTCTTTAGGTTCTACTATTGTGTGGCTTCTGAATTCAAGTACACAAACCATTTCTATATTAGAGATTTTATTAGTTAGAGGAAGACAGATTTGAGGGAACACAAATAATAAACACATATAAGAACAAACATCATAATTGCTAATTATTTTAATCACGGCCACTTTTCTTCTTGTTATTTGTGTTGTGATGGTTTTGTGATGATGTGATGTGATGTGACTGATGTGATGGGGATTACCAGTTTCTCTGCCTATTTCTTAACTTGCTTTTGGAAGAGACACTGTGAAACCTTATGATTAGTCCTCTTGATGTAATCATCATTGCTCTCTTTGTCTCTAATATGAATTACATTTTTAGAAAATTTTCATTGCTTACTCAACCTTTGCCTCAAACTGAGATATTAACTTCTTAGATTTCTTCATTTTCCTTTCAAGGTTAAACACTTTAAAAATAGTCATCAGGTCTTTAATGTATCTTACATATTTTACAATTTCTCATTATATTGAACATAGCAAGTATGCTATATGTTTACTCAAAGATGAAATTTGGATGTAATTAATATTCCATAAAGATGTGACATGATGGCCAAATTTTCTCTTCTGTCCTATGAAAATGCTTTGCTTCGAGGTAGAATATGGTGCATGTTGATAAATGTGGTAAAATATTAGAACTCAGGATATGAGCAAAAACTCTCTGTGGGGAGTATATGTGATGAGTATGTGATATGATTATAAAAGAAGAAATGTTTGTAATGGTTCTTTGCTCTCACCATGGCAGGTTAGAGTAAGTTTAGGTTTACTTTCGTATTTGGGAAGTTTCAGGGCACCATGATAAACATTTATTAACCTGTTTATTAAGAAAACAGTTCATGCCTTTGGGTTGCTTACTGAAGAGTTAGATGGAAATGAATCCTATATACTAAGTTTAGTTCATGGCAGGTGTTCAATATGCTTCTTGATAGATAAAAACTAAAATGTCTTGGGAAGAATTATAAAGTAGGAATATTAATATAAGTAGAATCTTATGCTATATGCTAAAACTCAAGTCTCTGATGAAAGAAAGATAAAGTATTAATCAGAAAAGGACTAGGGTTAATTAGGGAAGGCCTATTATAGCGAAACCCAAATCTTCTATTGAGTCAATTTCCTATTCTTTCCTCACTGGAGATGAAGAACAGCTGGTTCCTGTCCTCCATTTAATAGATCATCATATTTCAAACACAATTCTCAGAACACCCTTTAGTCTCTTCTTTGCCAAGCTAAACAACATCACTTTCTTAAACTTTTCCTATGGGACATATTTACCCTTGAATCATAGTGTTCACACTTGAAGTACATTGCCTTCCATAATCCACAGCTTAAGCTTGCTAATTTTAGTGAAACTGAAAGGAAAAAACTGTATTTTGACAACAACTATTATGCCTGGGTAATTATTCCATTATCAAGGAAAAAAATTCTTACACAATAGGTATACATCAAAGACAGTTTAACTTGAAGTACATGTATTTAGATTTCCTGTTATAAAACATCCTTAAAATAGACTTTGTCAGATAATGAGAGTTAGCATCATAGATTGATTTGTCCATCGTAACTGTTTTTATGATCTCTAGTATTGGCCATGTACAAATGGTCCCCAGGCCATCATCCATATAGATTAAGATTAGGAATAGGTCATCTGATGTACTGACTTAAAAAAAATCAAGTATTTTTAGAGAAGTTTTAAGAAATTTTGAGAGGAAAGTACAAAGAAACCCATAATACACTCTTGCCACCCTCAATGCATACACAGATTCCCTCTATAATGTCATCTTGCCTTTAGTGTGGTACCATTGTTACAATTTATGAGCCTGGGTCACTTCTTGTTGTGTTGTGTCTCTTTGTTTTTGTTTTTGCTTAATTAGAAGTTATTTTCTACCACAAGGCTTGAGATGGAGTCCTTAAAACCTGTCCTTTAAGGAAACATGTTCCAGCACAGAGATAGGAAATAGGGTCTTCCCATTTGCCAAGTGGATTGCTTGATGATTTTGATATAATGTAATGTTCTCTGGGGCTGATTCCAAGCTCTTCAGGAAAGCAGGTCATCCTTAATTAATGCCATGGATGCCATGGATGCCATGCCCATGGAAGAAGACAATACTCATGTATATGATATTTAATTTTTATATTGGGATACTGAAAAGGTATTGAATTGTAGCACAGGAACCTAGATTCTAGATCTCTTTAGCATAATTTTATGACATCAGGAAGCTTATCTAACCTTCCTGAACCTCAGGTGCAATAAAAGAGAAATATTATTTTAACTTCCTGAAAGTACCATGCTAAAGTAGAAGAAGTCTTGAAATTACTTACAGCTCTCAAACACATGATTCTAAGTGTCTTTGAAGAACATTGCTGACTCAGGTTTTGTCAACTGAACCAAGAGACATACAGCTGGCATTTTACCACCATATAGTGTTCTTGGCTGACAGTAACTATTTCAATAATTGAAACAAATAATTTATCATTGGCTCAACTAAATTCAAAGTTATACACAAAAAAAATCAAATACAGGAAAACAAGATATGGAAGAAAAATAACATATTTTCCATTTGATCATTACACTCTATTTTGGTGACTGTCAAAAACAATATCTAATTTACACTATTTTATATTTAAGCATCTGGCAGTTTGATTAATTTGATTAATTTCTTAGAATTCTATCTACTCTGCTACACCATAACTTGTATAAAAAACTGCTCAATGAAAAATAGCTTTAAAAAGAATTAAAGATGTCATTATTTTGAGGTTTGATATTAGTAAGTTCTCATCTGGAAAAGGCAAAATAAGGTGAAATTAGAAAATTAAGGGAAAAAATTAGATTTTCAAGCTAAATGTGCATTGCAAAGATATGTAACAGGTGCTTTCTTTCAGTGTGTTACATTCGATAACTATATAATTATCTAGTAGCTTTCAGAATATATACATATATACTAGATAATTATATTATATATACTAGGTAAATATAAATATGCTGTATAGTAGACTAGATACTAATTTGTTTGGATGATATTTATTGGGAAATATGTTCTTATATTTTGAGGCTAGACTTTGATTTCCAGTTAAAAATGAGACTGCTTGACATTTTGGATTATGCCTTCTGCTTGGCACTCAAGTGTGGTGAGTCCAGCAGGACCCTCTTGGAAAAAGTCTGTTCAAGCACTGGGTCACCTCCCTGTGTCAAACATTTTCCTGTGGGGGGGAGAAAATCCATCTATTTGCTGCACTAGTTGTTATGCAATCTGCTATCTGGACATTATACCACTGATATGTGGAAAACATCTCTCAACTGACAGCTTTCTGACACTGATTTTCCCAGCTATCCAGCTGATGAGTTTATAGCCAGCCCACATTTTCCTGACTGCTGCAATTTCGCAAGCAAGGCCTAGTGAGGTAATCACCTGACCTCAGCAAAACCGTTGTATAAAGGGAATTTTGTTTACATTGTTGTCAGCGCAGCTGGATGGGCTAACATTGCTTTCCTTTGCAGATTTGGAGTCTGTGATTTCAACTGCCCACAATGGTGTTCCTGGGTTCTTGCTGGCATGCGTCTGCATCTGGCTCCTGCTTCTTTCTCAGGTGGTGAAGCAAACTGCCCATGTCTGGAAAAGTTCAGCAGCACAAAAGAATATGTGCTTATGACCTCTGTCTTGACAAGGATTGCAAGATTCACTGGCGTTGTTGAGCGTGCAGGGGTTCAAAACTGGCGTTGTTGAGCGTGCAGGGGTTCGAAATCCACATAGTCTCTCAGCTTTTCCTGAATGCCCATTTGCAAGTATAAATGTTAGTGAGGTCTATCTGTGCACTTGAATATAGATGATATAAATTTGCATACTTTATTCTTACTCATATAGAGTGTTGCATATTCTGATGAAAGATTATCATCCATAATGATATTATCTTCTAAGAGATTTTATGTTTTTAATGTTTGCACATATTTTGAAATGTATATTTTTATAGATTGAGTACTCCCAGACATTGAAAGAAGAAAGGTCATATATACAAACTCCTCAGTTTACTTCAGTAACTGAAGATAGGGCTAGACATCCCAGGGATTTGTGGCAAGGGAGGTGAAGGTGAAGAGTTAGGAGTGCGGACTATTGGAGGAACACAACTTAATGCAAATTTTGACATTAATATTTGTCTTCTCCCAACTTTCTTTTCTCATCCTTCATGTTCAGTCAAAACTCCAAGTTCCTAACTGCTTTTCCTTATTCAGTCAGACAAGACATGCTTTCATAGGACTACAGACTAACCCAGTAACTTAACTTTCCTCCCAGATCTAGTGTTCCAGCCTTTCAGTTTGACCCTCAGCTACATTGCACTGTATGAAAAGATCTTATTAACTAATAACCTGAGAAACATGACTGGCTAAAAGTGACTTAGAATCTCAAGTCTCAATGAGTTTTTAATATCTAAATGAGAAGTTGATAGAGACTGAGTTACTCTAATTGATATAAAAATGAATGACAAAATTAGTCTCTGGTGTCATGGATTGGGGAGAGATTAATCAGAAAGATCATCCTGATACTCATCAAATCAATGCACACATGTCTAAAATTATAAAACTATATAGCTTTGTTCAACAGAATTATAGGTACAGTAATCAAGAGGAGTTCGCTAATATTGAGAGATTTTTCTCTATCTAATAAAAGAATTTGCTTTCTCTTATTGTAATTGTAGTGTTCAAAGTAAAAAAAATCAACATGAGAAAATGGATTCATGAGAATTAAAGAGAAGCTTACAGGTTTTGGGGGCTAGAGCATAGTTTATTTATTCAAAGCAGACATAATGAAGTAAACCTTGACCACTCAGCAATTTGTAGTCCTGAATTATATAGACCACTGCGAAGAATTAGGAAGAGTTCCAATGTAATTACATTCTAAATGAGCTTGAAAGAATTTCTAAGTCCAGAAATGCTTTGCAAATATATATATAAAACCAGAATCCTAGAGTTTTCTTATTTTATGCCCACACTACTTGAGGTATTTTGAACATTATTCTTCATATATAGTTTTACAAAAGTAAAGTGGTTAAGTTGCACTGACAGATGAGCTCACATCGTGTTATTTCCCCCCACCCCCAACTTTACAAAGCAAGTTTCTCTGAAAGAGTTCTTGGAATCCCTTAGAATTCTGGCCTGAGTTGAACCATCTCTTTAATATTTTGTCCTTAATATAGCTTACTTTATTTATTATAATGAGCATGGATGGTTGGACCTTGCATCTTTGTTTTAAACTCTGGGTAAGCAAATGAGGATTTGCTGACTGCCCCCTATGCCTAGGGATTTCCACTGGAAACTGAATTTATAGGCTAAGTAAATAAATAATAGGCAAACAACTCTGATCTTATAGTTATGAAGTTGGAATAAAGGAGGAATGCTATAGAGTAAAACACCCTATTTTAAATCATAATCAGAATTCTAATTAAAAATAATATCTGGGAATTGATTCCCTTTGTTTAGGGAGATTTAAGACTTTCCCTCAGGACATAGTCATTGTTCACTGTTCCAGTGCATACCAGTCTGTCTCTCTGTTCATCTCTCACATTTGCTTTGATGGGAGATTTAATAACCTTCCCAGGATTGATATTTATTCTTCTGGGCATGTCCTACCTCCCTATTTATTTAGTGAAATTTTTGAGATCAGGAATTTTGACCTATAACTTCTGGCATTCTTCAGCATTGGCACAAAACCCTACTCAGAAGACTTAGTAATGCTTTCTTCATGCTGCTGCTAGTGACATTTCAGATTTCAGATCTAAATCCAAATGTTACCTTATTAAAAGAGAGCTTTGTGGGCAGTCTATCTAAAATACTTCTTTAAGAAGAGTTAATGTACTCTTCAGAATCCTGGTTGCTTGTTTCATGGTAACTCTTCCGTTGCTTATTTTATATAAGTTTTTATTTTCTGTTTTTCCTACTAGACAAAAATCTGTGAAAGTGGTGAGTTTGCTGATTTGATTACCCTCTATATAATCAGAGTTTAACTCATTTGCTAGTGTAGAAAAATTAAGTATACATACATAGATGTTTCAAAATTATTATAATATTTTAGAAATAAAATGTTTATAAAATTTTGTGTCATTTGTTATGTGAATTCTCAGTATGATGGAGATTGAAGTATATATTTGTAAAAAATTCATATGGGTAATGCATTATTTCCAATTAAGTTTCTGATTCCCAGTTAAAAATAAAATTTGAAAGTATATACTTTTAATAGTTTGTAGTTTGTTTTTGTTTTGTTTTGTTTTTTGGTGAGTTTGGGCACAAAAGATGATGTTGATGGGAGATTGTTGACATATTGAGTTCCATGAAATAATCAGTCCAAGCCATACAGCCTCTGGCAGTTGAGAATGATCTAGAATCTGAGAATTCAGAAATATCTCTTTTGATAAATGAAGAAAATTGATATTGATAATGGTTCTATGCAGATCATTGTCTTCCTTTCATATTAGGCAGTCTACACCTTGTCTGCCAACCATCATAATACTGGGGATAACAGTTATTTCTACCACATATTCCTGTTGGAAATGCAATGGTTTCTATTTCATGAATATCCAGTTTTTTTCTGACAGTAGTTAAATAGTCAAAATGTGGAAATATCACTAAACAAATCTCATTATTAGATCCCATCAGGGTATCAAATTGTTCCTATCTATATATTTACCAATAATCTGGAGTTTTAATTCCTGTCTATGAAAAATTGATGTCAAAAGGAAAAGACCTTGACAATTCACCAAGAAAATGCACCACCTTTTCTCTCTTTAGTTCCTTGATTTTGTCTACACATCCTCATTATTACTTCGATGGTACTTTTACAGACATACGGAATATTCAAAATCAAATACTAAGGTCATGTATATGTAACCACTTTTATTACTTGTCTGTTATCTGCATGACCTCAGGAAAAGACAATGATTTGATTCCCCAATTACCACAATTGCTATTAAAATATACAGTTGATCAGGAATAGACATTCAGAGGGCACTTCAGACACAATAAAGTATATAAAATTATTATCAAGTTCACGGAACTCACATGGCAGAGGTAAGAGGTGCTTTAATGTCAAATTAATACTATAGAATCTATATAATCAAAGGGCTAGAAGACGCATTAGTAATCTCTAATCAATCCCCTCACTTTACAGCTCTTATAAACTGAAGCCTGGAAAATGTGGGTGACTTGTTCAAGGTTATTAGATGTGCCAATAGCAGAATCAGAGCCAGGGCCCTTGATTCCCCACCAGGTAACGATTTAGAGGGAATTAATTGACATCAACTGAACATAGAACAGGAACTGGGACAGCACCTTGGGGAGAACAGAAATGCTTGGGAGCTGCCAAATAGGAACCTGGAGAAAGGAATCACAATAACAGCCACCATTTATTGAGAAGCTATTATGTGCAAGGCACATTGCTTGACATTTTATAAAATGATCTCTAATGCTCGCAACAGCTTTTCAAGGTAGATAGTATTCATCTTATTTTCTAAATGAAGAAATAAATTCAGTGAAGTTAATGAACTAGCCCAAGGTCACAGAGTTAGAAGATTCACACTGAATAATACTGAACCAAAGCTCACATTCTTTCTGCTAAATCAGCTTTTCTCAAGGGGATACTAAAGGTGTAGGGGTCATGTTTGATCTGATCAGGGAGCTCAGCTAATGGAAGCATGTGGAGGGTAGGTTCCAATGATCTAATTGAACATGATTATGGGAGACTTTTCACACTGGATTAACGAGTGAGTATTTAACAAGTATTCATTAACTAGTAGAGGCACATTTGAAAATTAATGCTTTAGGAAATGAGGTAGTGAAGTACGTGTGATCAATCAGTCGGAAGACTGATAAAGACATGGATACCAATAGCAAGGATTTGATATTTTTTCATTCTTTCTTGTTTCCTCACAACACTCAGAACTATCCTGTCAGGAGAATTTGAAAAGTGATTCCCAGTCCTCAGTGACATTTTTCCTTCTTACACAACCATTATTAATTTCAGGGTGCACTTACCTTTAGCTACTGTTCTGATGGAGGTGCCCATATCACAAGAGATGCTCCAATTTTGAATGTTACCCCTCTGTATATTTAAAATAAATCCCAACTATCCCTAAAATGTACAATCCCATTTCATCATGTGTGTTTTTCTAAGTGCCTTGTGATTCAGCATCTTCATTAAAGCTTAGTTATAAGATGCAGTAAATCTAATACTAAATAATTTAATGTTAATGTTGTAGCAGACTCTTGAAATTTACATATTGATTTTGTTTCTTACTTTGGCCAGAAAATTAGACTGTTCAATATTTTTCTCATGTTTATCTTTTCACCTTTCATATTTCTCCATCTTCCACTCACTAATAAGCATCAATCATTTTTAAACATTTAGAGAGTTGTCTTTCCTACTCTAACTGCATGAACACCATTTTCCCCTGGAATACTGCTGCTCAATTTAAAAATATCCATCAGTATAACCTCCTGCAACAATTCACCTTATTTATGCTGCCACAGAATTATGAACTTAAACATTTTTGAACAATACTATTTTATGACTTGTTGAATTAATTGCACTTTCTCCCGTTAAATGGGAAATTTTCTCATAAATAGAAATTTTGACTTTTCAATATGGGTGTGATTGTCAATCCATAAAAATACTGCTTAATAAAAAATTTCAGAAGGAAATATTGAAGAAAGAAAAGATAGAATAATGGAAAAGTGGATGGAAGCACTAAACATCTATATGCATAAGTGAATTAAAAATAGTTATCAATTGTTCTAAGAGTTCTAAATTTTTAATCAATTAATAAAAAAGTTGATTTGTTAGCATAGAGACTTGCAAACTATCTCTATGTATCACGTATTACCAATAAAGAATAAATGTCTGCAGAAACATGTAGATCACTAGATAGATCAACACTATATAAATATCTAATAAATAAGCATAAATCTAGATGTAAGTAGAATTGGATTTTTGTTTAGGATTAAAGCATATTCTTAGCTATCACCCATTGAGTAGCAAAGGGGTGGGAACATTATTTAAAGATAGAGATGATAATGACATGGTCATTTATGTTTTTTAACCTGTGTGCCTAGCATAGTTTCTGGTTCTTAGCAACTTTTTAACTAAATCTTGGACAAATGTTTAAATAATATCCCCTAGTTTATACTTGTTGACCAAAACTTGGTTTCATTATAGTGTAGATCTATAAAACTCTGAGCCCCAGTTTCTCATCATAAAGAATGACTATATATCTACCAACCTTTGATGTTCCAAAGATTGCTAGAGATAATATGTTTTAAAGATTGTATGAATGTTAAAGTGCTTAAGAAATATGAGCTATAGCCTTTATGGATGGATTGAAATAAATAAATTGGCTAACTACATAAGCAAAAATAATGTTCAGGATGCGAATGTGAGAGCTCTTGGTATACATTAAGAAGGTTGAGGCTAAGTAGAATTTACCTTTGTCCCAGTTTTGCCTTTCATAAACTATGCTTTCCATGCCTTATCTTTTATCAGTTAAAAGTTGTCTATATTGAATAACAACTTAAGCTGGTATAAGCTTAGTTTCATTTTGTAAATACTAAACAAAACAGTGAAGGTATAGCTTATGAGGGTCCAAATGAATGCAGATGCCTCACTGCTAAAAACAATTTGACTCCCGTTATGGGAATCTAGCACTGAAAAGGGGATGTTCACTTTAATAATTTGTGAATATTATTTGACCAATAAGAAGAAATTTCTTAGAAACATGACTTATCGATTAGTATAGAAAAATGTGTATTTTGAAAAATATCAGTATCTGTCATCTTCTAACTGACTGGATATATCATTAGAAAACTATTGGTCCACTGCTGATTTATTCATTTGTTTTAGCACTGATACAAAAAAGCTAAAATTATGTGTTTAATTATCGAATAAATGACTTCATATTTTTTCAAGAAATAAGACATTCCCTTTGTGTGTATCTGATAATTATTAAAGGAGGAAGTGGGTAGAAAGTTAAAATAATTCATGGAAACCAATTGCAACATGGAAGGGGACTGTGGTGGAACAAACTCATCCTTGAGATCTTTCTTTGTTTCAGGCACTGGTCTTAGTGATATACTTACATTCTTTTATTTGATTTTTGCAAAGAAATAAATGCAAACTCATACCAGAGAGCAGGAAACTATGGCTTAGTGAGCTTTGGTGACTCACCTAATGTAATTTATGTGCCAAATACCATAGTAGATTAGGAAACCAGATGTGTAAGACATTTGCTGTGGGATCACAATGTTGCAGATTATGCTAAATAGCTTCCATTTGCCTCTAGACCCACTCTCTACCTTTTCCACCCTTCTTTCAGTCCTGCAAAGCTGATCTGTTATGGACTGCAGTAAATAGTTCCCATACCTTTTGTCTTCCATTTGGGTTTAATTGATAGGAGTCACAGGAGGAGCTGGGAAGGAAGAGGGTAATCAGGGTAGAGATTTTATGATATGGCTCCTTCCCTGTCTTGTCTCCTTGGGATATCTGTGTCCCTCAACCCAGGATCATTGTTTTTCTCTTTTCTACAGTGGTCTGTTTAATATAACATTATTTTTTTTTCTGGATCTTGACAAATTCTTTCCTTGTTCTTCAGGCCTACAGGCGGTAACAGTGCTCTAGGGCTAATTCCAACTTGTCCACTTATTTGTTATTCCTTGCTTCCAGTCCACACCTTGGCATTAGATCCTCTTGACATTATCCTAAATTGAGTAAACCATCTGTTTCTTACTGACACTCTCTGATGTAGGTGAATCTGGAATATTTTACTTGTGTACAAAAGTTGCATAAACATTCTACGGCAAGGTGAAAAGTTGGTCCAAAATTTGCTATGTCATAACTTTGCTGCTAAATCCATGTATTTTGAAGAAAATCAAAATTTAAAACTGGTTGTGACTTAGAAACTCGTAACTAAGAATGACTGTTCCCTTAGAACTGAGTTCCCGAGACAAGAAGCATGCTGTGACTTTTAATCATGAAAAATACATTCACTGCAGAAATTCAACACTAACTCTATGAAGTTTATGTAGAGAGTGTTTTCAGTCAACAAAATGTATCAGAGCAGTGAGTAAAGTTTTACAGGAAAGGCAGAATTTGGGGATGCTGGGGAAAATACAAATTGAGGATCATACATTTTACAATGTTTGTCTCAACTATAACGACCAAAGGTATCCTTCAGGAATTTACAATGAAGTAGAGAAATCATTTAAGCTACTGTTAAATGCTTGTGATAATTACTTGCTTTGTGATAAAATCAATTTCTTAAAAATGTCATTGAAAACTTTTTTTTGTTGTTGTTAACCTTCTTAGCAGAAATTACCTATCTCTTTCCTGGTAAAAGTGAATGGAAAAAGAGAAATAGGTCTTGGATAAGCTTATTTATTTTTTTATTTGCTTATCTCTTCTTTTCTCTTTATTATAAAAGGTTTTAGATAAAGGAGCAGAAGCATTAAGAGAAAATGATGAGAGTTTACCATATACACCATTATTAGTTTCAGAGGAGTACCAATTAAAAATAGGTAAGTTTAAAGCATAGAGATGGCTTTTTTAATTCACTCATTAAGGAGTAAATATGTGAACTTTACTTCTTAGGATTTAGGTATATTGACATGTAGAGTTCTTTAATATTAGTATGGAAAGTTAATTTTCTTAGATTTATGTTTAAAAAAAAGGCAATCATAAATCTAATCCTAAATGACTGAACCAGTATTTTGTTAAAATTTATATGATTTTCAAGTTATTATAAAAGATATCCTTGAATCTCCAAAAGGCAAAATTAAAAATTAAATTTGAATTACCTTTCAGATTGTTTTTGACAATTGGAAGACTATTTCTAATGGGATTATTCATCCCAGTCTACTTTGTCATACCTTGTGCCAGAAGCACTTTCTTTCCAGTCTTTGCAGTCATCCAACACCCATAAATGTTTTTTGAGTCCTCCCTAAAAGTTGAGTTCAAGCTTTAGTGTTCATATAAATCTTCTGGTGGCTTTATTATAAAATGAATTTTCCTGAACTTTTCCTCAGGAATTCTAATTGAATAGAAGTCTACGAGCAAACATCTGAAATTCCCTAATTCTAGTGGTTAGAAAACCAGACCATGAATCACATGAATTTATTAGTCTCTAGAAATCTGTACTCATTGTGATGACAAGTAAAAGTCAATACATTAAGTTCCTTTATTCAACACAAGTTTTGGCTCATCAACGAAGGCTCACATTCTAGAATGTAGCTTTACTGGGGGTACCCTTATTCTAAAAAAAACAGAGTTCTACCTTGTTTTCAAGGTCAGGAGTAACATTGTTTTCAGTTCTGTTGACTGGTAGTAGGTATTCTGCTGAGTCATGCCCAAGTCACCTCTATGGCCAATGCTCTGCCTTTTTCTTACAGTCTTCTCTTAGAATCTGAAATTTTCACTGTAAACTTGGTAACTGCTTGAAAGACATTGCTCACAGATCTCTCTACATGTTATTTCTCCCCAATTCTTTCTTAGTCAGCATTACCATTATTTCATGCTGTGCTCTTGGTATCAAAAGTAGAAAAGTAGAGTTGTTGCTTATCATGGTCATTAAATTCAGACCATCTGAACTAGAATCTTTATTCCATCTGTTATCAAATAACTGACTGAGTATGTTACACTCTCTAAGTTTCTTGAGTAGAGAGGAATGAAAACGTAAGAGACAACCTCAGCACTATTGTGAGAACTAAATGTGTTAACATGTGTAAAGCCCAGAACACAATTCCTAGTATGTGAGCATATGCTAAGTATTAAATAATGTTAATTAACATTATTATAGAAGGAATGACTATAGTGAATTATACTATGCTTTATCATCTATCTGGTAATAGAATGGACTCTCTTCAACAGATCATTTGGTATTTTCATTCTCCTAGCAGAAGAGAACAGCTATTCCCGGTCTGTCTGATACCAACGAGAGAACTAGGCACCTTAGAACCTCAACTAGTTGAAGTTACTGACGATGTCTTCTCATTTTTCTATCCTCTGTGCTTGGCCTGAGAAGGAGGCTCACAATACTTCATTAAATTAATGTAGGAGTAAATTGATATGCTTTCATACTGGTCTTTTCTTCATTTAATTTGTTACTTTGCTGGAGTTATTATTCTGTGATGGATTACTTGGCTAGTTTTATCAATTTTTTTGACCTCAAAAAGGAAAGTGAAGAAATCTGAGATGAAAAGAAATAAAAATACAGAAGAAAGGACTTTATCAAGAAGAATGAAGACATAAATTACTCTAGACCTTCAGCTACTCACACAAGAAGTATTTGTAGGCAGAGGATGAGTGCTTGAACATTGGCAGGTGCTGACTCTTGAAAACCAGCCTACCAGCACTGGGCTTAAATTGAGTTGACCTCTGGCACTATGTTAGACTGTTGCTAAATTCTCTTCCTTAGAAAGTGAACTGACACTTTGTTCACACATTTGATTATTATAAAGTTCTTCCCACAAGCTGGTTTTCAAAATCAGAAGAAAGAATGGGTGATAGCTTTCCCCTGCCTCTTCAACTAACATGACCCACATTTGCTACCCCATTCCAGATGTCTGACTGATCTAAACTGCAGCAAAGATCAAGTTACAAATCCAAGGGATTGCTGAAATTGCTAACACTGTCTCTATCCCGTACTCTGGTGACTCTGAAAGGGTTTTACTTGTAACTCCTTGATGAGGAAGCATCTGTGTTCTGGTGATATCGTTCCATCCGACTTTTCAGGAGCTTGAGAGGCCTCTTGTGACAGGAATAATGCCCCAGAAATCCGAAGGACCGGGAGGACTGCAGATCAGAGCTTTCGTGGTTCTTGAGGTTAGACCTGAGGCCCGCCTGGGACATCTCCATGTAAATGAATGCCAGGGACATGACCCAGACTGCTTAATCCTGCATTGTAAGAAAGACTGGGGCCAATGTAAGCTTCAGACATGCTTTCATTTAGAACTGAAAAAAAAATGTAGACCATCTTGACTTTTATTTCTCATTATCTCCAAGAGACCTGAAACAGTTTACTAAGAAGGAAAAAAAAAAAAAGTGTGAGGGAGAAAAATCCCGTCTCTATCCCCTCTGAAATCCTCTTCAGAGGATTTGCTGCAATGGCATTCTAGCTTCAAATAAGACTGATTAAAATAAAATTACTCAGTCCCCTGACCCATAGCAAATTTCATGAGCTGCAATTTGTCTAGTAGTTGAGCTGTGAGTACAATCTGATTGGCTATAATTTAGGTTTATAGTTCCTATTTTTTTTTCTCAAACACAGTAGAATCCAGTGATCCTGAAATAAAGAACTAGAAGGGAAAAGGAGGGAGTTAGTAAGAGCTAAGAAAAAATAGAAAGGACAAATGTTTAAAAATATGATAATACTGTTTGCTTTTCTGAAAGTTTGAAATCTTGATGTCTCTAGAGCTTTGCAGCGGAGAGAATGCCCTTGCTTTCATGTGTGTACATTCCATTCTAAATTCCCAAGCATCATTTGCCCTGCTAGGTTGTTCATACCTCTTCTTTTTAACTGTGGTCTTTGTTTTTGTCTGTTTGCTTGTTTTTTTTTTTGTTGTTTTTTTTTTGTTTTCATTTCTAATTCTGTAAAGCATGAGATAATTTCCAACTCTTAAAATGCTAGAGACTAAACTGTGTCAAGAATGGCCATCACCCATGGAAAGTGGTACTTTCAAGGCCCTACTACTTTTGCTTCCTGCCTATCAGTATTTTAGTGATAAAATGTCTCCTTTTCCAAATACCCAGTAAGGCACATTAGCAGTGCTGACTGGAGGAGACCACGGGGAATATCTCTGATATTCTATTGTCTAGAATGTCAAGAAAAATCATTTCAATATTCAGAAAAGGAAATTCATGTTAAAGAGAATTATTAGTTGCAGTTACCTGTTTAATTTTCCCTTTCCCAAGTGAAATCAGAGATCGATCTGTCTATCTATCTGTAATATGTACTAAGTATATATGCATATAAAGATATGTGAATATAGATATCTCTATATATACATATCTCTATACATACATATGGGTGTATGTGTGTGTATATATATGCATGTCTGTGTGTATATATACACACACATATATATACATAGGTATATATATATATATATATATATATATATACATATATGTATATATATACACATGCATACACATATTCTTTCCTTTCCTCATTTTGCTCCCTAAATGAAAAGAGGCTTCATCTGTAGAAAGAAAACCAACTTGAATTCAGGCAAAACTCAGTCTGAATATTAGTTTTCCAAGTTGTGTGTTAACTGGGACAAATTACTTTGCATCTCCGAGGCTTAGATTTCTTTTTCTACAAAATAAGAACGATAGAATCTACCATGCAAGAACTTCAGGAGGATTAAATAAAATGAGATATCTAAAACTCTTGGTACCTAGTAGGATCTTAATAAGTGAATGCAGCTATGATAAAAACATATGAAGAACACTTGGCATTTTTCTGCAGAAATGCTTCTCTCTAATTCACTTCTTTTCATACATTGCTTAAGGCCACTCAAAAAAAAAAAAAAAAAAAGGAAATTTTATTGAACTACCAGTGCTTATTTTAAAGTATCTAATCATAAGAGAGTGTCTAAAATGAGAATCAATCTTTCTTACTATGTTTTTTGGATAGCCATAATTTTATTCATTTGATATTCAAGAGAACATAGAAAATTGATTGCAACTGCAAGCTTCTATTTTTTTTAATTATAGATTATTACAGATTCCACTATTCACTTATGCACAAGTGAATAATCTATGTACCCACCTGTCGTCTTCAGGTAGCTTGGAAAACCAAACACAGAAAACCTCATTGGATCTTAGATTTCCATGTTTCTTCCTCAAGATGATAGAGATGATCTGTACTTATATTCTCAATTTCTATTCTGGATAAGAGGTTCATAGAAAGTGTGATTTGTCCAAAATCACAGTTGGATCTGAAAGAAGAGATGAGCCTAGACTGACTGCCTCCTCCATAGAATCTCACTTTTTTGACAATTGCCAATAGATAAAGATGGGAGAAGATGTTCTATAAATGAAATCAGTAAGTTGGTTTAGTTTGTATCTCTTTATATGCATTTTTAAACCTCTTATTGGAGTTAGTCAAAGAGTTAATGGCTATATTGCAAACACTTTTAGTTGTATAAGCACAATTATATTTCAGACTTCAAGGTAGGCAGTTTACATATCATCTACATGCAAATACTTACTACCCAAGTGATGTTAGTTCTCCTTAATTACATGATAGAGGCGCACACATTTTTTCTTACTTGTAGTATTCTTTAGATAACAGGAATGTCAGTTTTATGTTAAAAAGTGTCTTACTCTGCATTCCTGAAGATCCCAAGAAGATACACAGCTTTAGGCAGGAATTACCATTGTCAAATTTTTATAACCCAGGAGATTTTGTGTTTTTGGAAGACTGGACACCAGAGGGTGCTAAAGAGCTGCATAATTTAGTTCTGGGTCTTTCTCTACCAAATTTCTATGGTAATGGGGTCAGCTGGGACTGAAAGAAGAGGTTAGATATGTTTGCTGCCAGCGGTTGTGTTTCAGGCTTAAGATGTCTTGAGTGTGTAACCTACTTGGAGCCACAGGCCACATTAGTTGATTGCATTGTGGCCATCCTCTTGTTGCTGACTTGACAGTGGTTTGGTCAATCCCATTGATTGTAAGGAAGTCAACTGTTAAAAATAGAATCAATGGTGCTACCACCAGCTCACTAGCCATTTACAGGCACTCATAAATACTGAAAATGACTGCCCAGAGGCTGAGCTTCCAGGCTTCTTTCAGCTTTACTTTGAATTTGCTGCTTCTCGCTACATCAGCAGAAGAGAGAACTTGAAAGAACTGAAAACAGCCTAAGTTGCTTGATTTTCTCAAGAAAGGAATTATTAATAAAATGTCAACTCCAGTGTTTTATGCTTCTTTTTGAAAAACTTTTCTACATTCATGAAATATCAGGTTTGGTGCTTTGGGTATGCTCTGCATTCCTGGTACCTATACTTCTGTTTCTCAAGAACAAATTACCCCTTTTCCTATGAGATCAAGTCCATTTCCTCACATGAAAGAAATCACTGTGGATTTAACATAACGCTTCACACCATGTAGAATAAAATCATAAAAGATTTTGATCTCAAGTTTCTTACAATGACTTCAACACAGGAAAACATGTAATGGACAATGGAGGTTATTTCATAAGCTGCAGGTTCTTTTATGTACTTTTAGTGCACTGGTGTGAACTCAACCTAATTTCCTTTAGAAGTATGGGACATATATATATACACACACACACATATATGTATGAATGAAATATATGTATATATTCATATAGACAATCAAGTCAATGACCCTATTTTTAACTTGTTTGAACACAATTTTGAAAAGTTTTGTCTCCGTATTTTCTTCTAGCCATTCAATATTTCCTTACAGTCATTGATTATTACATTTATGATGACATACACATTTTGACAATATTTTCATACAGTACATTCTTCATCAGTCATATTTCTATTTATTCATTTAATTTTAAATATAACAAATGTTTTGGCACTCAACATAACCTGGAGATAGAGTGAGAATCTGCCTTAGGCTATAGCAATAAATAAGATGTAATTCCTGACCTCAGAGAATTAACAGTGTACCTGGGGAAACAAGTAACCTGTTACCTAGACAAACCCTAAGATAGAGATACACATAGGGTGTTACAGGAGAGATGGAGGCCCATCAACCTCTGACATGTGAGGTCAGATAAAACATTTTCTTGAAGAGCTGGCATCTGCCCTGAATCCTAAGGATGAATTGAAGTTAGTCAGGTAATAAAGGAGCACAAGGATATCTGATGGGGGGTCAATATGTGAAATACTCCAAGGTGACAAGAGCTTGGTACATGCTGGGGATGGCAAATCATTCAGAAGGAAGAGATGAAGTGTCAGGGGACCAGGAGAGATGAGTCTGGAGAGACAAGCAGAGAGGATCGATTACAAAGAAATTTGTGTGTCATCCTAAGGGGTTTGGATTTTATGCTGTTGGAAACAGGAAGCCGTTCAAGCATTTTAAAGATGAGGTTGGTAGGGTCAAAGCTGCAATTTAGAAAGATCACACTGGGTATACTGATTAGAAGAGGGCTAAGCAAGAGGTAGGAATACCAGTTGCGGTACCGTCAAGAATTCCAATGAAAGTTCATAGAGAGCGCAATCAATGACATCCGTGATCATGAAGATGCATCAAAGTTTTGAGAGACATTGTTTATTATTAATGAAGTCCAGGCTCAAGTGAGGGCCAGGAAATCAGCCATGTATCCCTAGATTTGGGATTAGGTTTCATGGGTAAATTGTTGTACTATTCTCTTAGAAATACAAGCCCACAGATTTTCTAAAAGATTCAATTTTTGGAAAAAGACATGCTGAATGTTATTATATCTATGAATCCATCTATTAACAAAATTGTGCTACTGAACACCTACTTCACACTATTTTGTATTATAACTGTTTAAGGTAAGTAGGTCATGTCTCCATATCAACAGGAAAACAAAGAAGAACTCTCTACCTTGTACTCAACCTGCACAACTGTTTGTAACTGAAGCACCAGAATCATATTCAGTGATTTATGATTTAAGGTTAAGATTTGGGTTCAGAGTGTATTGTTATTGATTTTCAAAAACCAAAACAATGAACAAAAAAAAATATCTGCTAACCATGTCATCAAAATCTACAAATAGCATTCGAAGTCTTTCTTAATGAACTTCAAGAAGACTCTACTTTGTGCTATCCTGACTTTACATGCCTACTGATTTACACACTCATGGAATTTCAAGGAAGGAAGGAGGAGAAATAAGTTACAATCAGTAGTTCAGAAACTTTCATTTCAGGAAATGCCATATACTCACAAAACCAGGTAAATTTGAGGTTTGAGGTAATCATTAGAGATTTTCCATTTTTATTTATTTATGCTATTTTAATTAATTTTTTTGAAGAAACAATGTATCATAAAACTATATAGATTCAAGGAGTGCAATCATTGTATATCAACTTCTGCATATAGCATGTTAAGCTTATCACCAATGATCTAGAAAAGTTTCTTGATATCCATTTCTCACAATATATTTGGATAATTATACAGTATAGCATCAGTATCTCCAGCAGACAATAATCTCCACTAAACCCGTGTACTATATCTGTCCCCACACAGCATTACTCTTTGTTCCATGTTCTCATATTGGTTTTGTAGATGGGCCAACATGATATATAACATCAAAATCACAGTCCTTTCTTCCTGTAGATAGAACTCATAAGTGACCACATCAATTTACTCAGAGTTAGAGATTACTAAAATACACTATAATAGTTTTTACCTGATAACATGCCATATTTTAAGCTAGTGTTTATTTTTCTTCTTACATTTTATTAAAATAACATTGTATCATAGTTTTTAATAATACTAAAAAGTATAAAGAAGAAAATTAGGCACGAATGGGTTTGGGTGCAGTCCACATACATCCTAAGGTCCTGGATTTATGTCCCAGGATTGGAAGGAACAACCAAGACAGACAACCAAATAAAATAAATAAAGTGCTTCTTCCTCCTCTCTTCCTTCCTGCTTGCCTCTGCTCACCTTCATTCCTGCCTGCACCTTTCCTTTAAAAAAAGAAAACGATGCAATGAACACATGTATACACTAATATTTGTGCCGACTTAATATTTAAAGGCTAATTTTGATAATAAAATTTAGGAATTGAAAGACGTATTTTTTTTCTCTTTTTAGTACTTTATTGGAAATTTTACATAAATGAAATATTAATATAAAACATTTTTACACAAGAATATCATGGTATCTGGGCTACCTTATTACATAATTTAATAAATCCTAGGGAATTCCTGATGGTTTTAATAATAGATTAATTTGACAAAATTTCTTCTATCAATGTTGAACCAACTCACCATACTGTGATGAGTTCAAAGAATGTACTGAGTCTCACTGCACTGTCATGACACAAAACAGATCTTAGTCAATTATTATTTTATATTTATGTTTATATACATATATATAAATATATATATATATATATATAAATTCAGGGAATATGAAATAATAATCTGTATTTTCCTCAAGTAGCGGAAATACTTATTTAATTTTTAATTGTATTTTGTCTTTCTCCTTTTGTAATTGACTTATGTGTCTATTTAACACCACCTGGTAACTCCTCCCTTCTCTTGTCTCACAGCTCCAAAACTTTAAAAGCCACAGTTTTTCAGCCTGTAAATTTTGTTGAAATTTGTCTTGTTTGTTTCATTACTTTACATTAACATTATATTAACTCATATTGCATATTAGTAAAATCGTGTATTAATATTCTATTTACTCATAGTACATGTGAATAAAAGCATTCTGTACTTCTGTTTTTATTTCTGGCTTATTTCACTTAGCATAGTCACCTCCAGTTCCATCCAGGTTGTTACAAAAGGCACAATTTCATCTTTTTGAACAGCTAAATAGAATTCCATTGTGTATATACATATATATATCATGGTTTCTTTATCTAATATCCATTAATGGTCATTTAGGTTAGTTCCATGGCTAGATTAATGTGAATTGTACCGCTAAGAACATTAAGATGACATTTCTTTCTGATTAGAGTTCATTTGTTCTCTGGATATATGCCTAGAAGTGGAATTGTTGGTTCATCTTCAATTTTTTGAAGAATTTCCAAATTGTTTTTCAAATATATTGCACTAATTTATATTCCCACCAAGGTGTAAAAATGTTCTTTTTTTTCATTACAGTCCCTTCATCACTTGCTGTTTTGAGTTTTTTTGATATAGGCCATTCTCACTGGTGTGTGGTGATATTTCACTGGAATTTTCATTTGCATTTCTCTAATTAAGAGTGATGTAGATTTTTTTTTCATGTGTCTATAGGTCATCTGCATGTCTCTCTCTAGAAAGATGTTTATTTAGCTCTTCTACCTATTTTTTGAGTGGGCAATTTGCTCTTTGTTGTTGAATTGCATGAGCTCTTTACATATTTTAGAGCTCAAACCCTTGTCTGATGTTTGTTCTGCAAACATCTTCTCCCATTCAATGGATTGGTTTAGTGGTGATTTTTTTACTGTACAGAAAAACTTTAGCCTGATATGATCCTAATTGTATAGTTTTACCTTATTTTCCTTTGTTATATAAGTCATTTATCCAAAGATATCTCAGAGGTTGATGGCATGGAGATTTTTCCTACATTTTTTTCTATGTATTTATGTTTTCTGGTCTTACATCAAGGACTCTGATCCATTTTGAGTTTTTTTTTGTGTATACTGCTAATGAGTAATCTAGCTTCTTTTTTTTTTTTCTTTTTGCAGGAGGCTGTCCAATTTTTCCTGTACCATTGGTTGAAGAAACTTTTCTTGCTCCATTGTATGTTCTTGGTTTTTTTGTCATTGATTATCTTCCCATATAGATGTAGCTTTATTTCTGAGCTCTCAATTTTATTTCATCTATCTGTTTTTGTTTTTTTTTCTCTAATCCTATATCATTTTAATGAAAATCTCTCTGTAGTATAGTTTGAAGTCAAGAAGTGTGATTCCTCCATGTTTCTTCTCTTTTTTTTTTGAGAATTGCTTTAGGTATTCAAGTGTTTGGTATTTTTTTATTTTTGTCTGTTTATATTTTGTTCTACAAAAACTCCAGTTTTTTATTCAATTTGTTTGAAAAGGTCCTGGAATATTGTTTGAAATTGTATTAAATTTATATATTGCTGTGGGTATGATGAGCATTTTAATGATTTTAATTCTTCTTATCAATGAGCATGGATTATTCTTCCATCTCTTTGTGACTTCTGTTTCTTTATCAACATCCTATAGTATTCTGTGCATAGGTCTTCAACTCCTTTATTAAGGTCATTCCAAGATATTATATCATTTTGGTGCTATTATAAATGGTTTTTTTTCTTGATTTCTCTTTTATCTAGCTCATTGTATATAGAAATGCTACTGATATTTGCATATTAATCTTATATCTCGCCACATTGCTGTACTTGTTTATTTTTTCTATCAGTTTGTTGGTAGACTATTTTAGGTTTTCTAGGTATAATAGCATGTCATCTGCAAATAATGATAATTTTATTTCTTCATTTCTAATTTGTATTCCTTTAATGTCCTTTTCTTGTCTCTTGCTCTGGCCAGAACTCCCAGAACCATGTTGAATATTAATGATGAGAATGGGCATCTTTGTCTTATTGCAGATATTAGAAACAATTTTCAGCTTTTTGCTATTGGGTATGATGTTCTATGTGGGTTTGTCATATGTGGCTTTTATTATGTTGAAATATGTGACGTATTTCCACACTAATTAGAGGTGTTTTCATTTTTCAAACCATGAAAGGATGTTGAATTTGATCTAATACTTTCTGTTCATCTATTGATACATCAGAGGATTTCCATTTTTCTTTTCGTTGATATGGTGTATCACAATGATTTGCATATGTTGAACTATGCTTGCATCTCAGCTATCATTTTTATTTATCTTATTCTTTTGCTTTGATCGTACTAAATTACTGATTCTTATTCTAACTTATTTAGCTAACTTATTAGTTTATATATTTTACTTTAATAATAGTGTATTTTTATGAAAGTTCTTAGTTTAACAGCTTTATTGAAGAATAACTGACAGACAATAAATATTTAAATTATACAAGTGGTAATGCCTTGACATATGTATAAACCTATGACATACCACAATCAAATCAGTAAACATCTCTCTCAAACCCAGAGTTAATTTGGTCTCTGTGGTCCACTGTACTCACTCTGCCCAAATCCACACCTTCCCCTTCAACCAGCTCACCACTAATACACTTCTTATCATTGTTCATTAGTTTGAAATTTCTAGAATTTTATGTAAATGGAATCATATAGGATAGATATATTTTAAATTAAAATATTTATTTTTATTAATCACACTTGATTTACAATATTATGAAAGTTTCAGGAGAATAGAATCACACTTCTATAAACGTGCATATCATTGTGTTCTCACCACCAGAGTTCTAGTGCCATTCATCACTATCAATCTGACCTCTGCTAGATATAGCTCCCCACTCCGTTCCCTGCTGGTAATCACCCTTTTATTTTCAGATTCTGAGAGTATTTTTATTGTTCTTGGTTAGTTCATTTGTTTTGCTTCTTTAGACTGCCTAGCACAGTAGCAGGAATCATAGATTAAATAGTTAACGCTATTGTTATTTAATATCAGCAATGACAAATCTATCCTACATGTGATGGGGTATTGTAGACAAAGAATGGGAAACCTGAGAAGAACCTTAGATTAACAACTGTGAGTCTGACAATCCTATATTTATGTCTTCTATCTAACCTCAGAAATTTTCTCAATAAGAGACACCACCTTCAGTGCCACAGGAGGAGCTATTAGTTCTGAATCGTTTTAAGGTTCTTAAACGATAAAAAGTCATAAATAATGGTTGCATAAAAATATCGATGGCAATCTAGCTGTCTCGTATACCCTGGTGAAGTCCCGTACATGCCAATGTCCCAGAAGTTAGGTATCTGAGCGTATCATTACTATCAAGTGGAATCAGAGGTGAATTTTGATACCACATGTTTGAACCACTATTTAGACGATTGGTTATGAAGAAAAGTTACAGAACATGTCATTGTCTAGTTAGCAAGTTAGGAAACTAGATATTATGCTAGATTTTTTAAATCCTTGGTTATTTTTCATAGAAATATAAGTTCATGAGACACTATATTCATATTCATGAATACCTGAAAGACAGTCAATATAGCTGTTTGGGAGATTTTGCCCAAATAGTCATTTGGGCCTCAGTTTCCTCATTATCAAAGAGAGGAAGTATTTACATGTTCCTATATGTCATTAAAGCTCTCACAGCCCATGACTGTATGTGTTTATGTACTCTCCCTGTTTATAAGGAGTAAGAAATTACATGGCCTAGAAGGAACGCATTCCTATAATTTGGGACAGTGGCTAGGAGAGATAGTACTCTGGAATAAAGTATTTTAAGAAATCCTGGAAGAATTGGGTCACTTAGCCTGGAGAAAAGAATACTGAGGAAGAGATTTTTTATGATTTTCTAGGGCATTTTCTCGGCATCTAAGTCAGATGACTCGTCTTAGTTTTCTTGTTTAGACCCATGTGTAAAAAAGGTCATTAATTTAACCTGGTGGTGACTTCCTTTCTGCCTATTGACCTTGTTGAGCCTGTCAGCCTCTTTGTGTATTATGTTGCCTGTGAACTCTGTATTTCCCTAGATCTGAGTGCCAAGTGGGGGTAAGTTAGTGTATAACTGATGTGAGAATTCTGACAGAACAAAAAGAACTGACCCTTCTCAGACACTCCAAGGAATGTGGGCCAAAATTTTAAGTCAATATAGGGACTATAGTTTTGCCTTTTAATATGCACATAAAATAATCTATTTTTAATAAGATAGTGAATTATCCTAGTGAGATCTGACTTTCCTTACCTACTGTTAACACATAAACCCTACACACACACACTATTATGTTGAATATCTTGACTCATTAAAGAAAATTACTGAATATTCATCCATTTATCAATTTCACAAACTTTTTCTTATATCCTACTATGTAGCAGCACTGTTCTGAATACCTGCCATATTGATTAGCAAATATATTGGTTTAGTTTTGCTCTTGCAGCTTAACTGTAAGAAACATAGTAATTCATTTTTTTCTGCAATTAAATATATTATTACCAAAAATTCTGTGAATGACAATGGAATACTACTATAATAGTCCATAGTGGAAAATGACCCGGGGGTGTAAAGTATCAGGACATAATGTTTGCACTGGTCTCTGAAGACTTAAGAGAAGTTAAAGTGAAGCGAAAGGGAGATCATTTCCAGGAAAGGGAACAGGATGTTCAAGGGCCATGCAATTCAAGAGATTTGATTTAATCGACTTCTTACTCAGTGTATAGTTGACATTAGATACTACCAGTAGCCAATCATTCTCTCATTCCATAGTATTTATTACATTTACACAATGTGCTATGCAGAGACACTATATGCTGGGACTGGGGTGATGTAAAAGGAAGACTAGGTCTGAGATTATATGGAACTTCAATATAGGAGAAGAGGCAAATATTATCACAGTGAAATTGTTTAAATTAAAATTATGGGAAAGCAGATTTCACAATACCTTGCCTTAGCCATGGGATATAGTTGCGAGATGGGAACAGTAAGAATTTGTTGATTAAATGAGATTTAAGCTATAATTTGTAAGATACAAAGAAAGGTTGATTTTTTTCAAAATTAAGAGAAAAAGCTTCCTAGGAAGAAAGAATTGTTCCAAGATACTGAGACAGGAAATATAGTAGAGCATAAATAGAAAAGAAGATATTCAGAGAAGTTGGAGCAGAACAGGGCAACAGAAGGTCAGTCTGTCCTGATGTTGGAGTAATAGTAAAAGGAATAGTTGCTATTTTAACAGCATTAAACATCTACTGGAATAGTTTGAGTGGGAGAAGATACAATGAGATTTATATTTTAAGACTATTATGACTGCTTTGTGAAGAATGGGTTAAAAGGTAGGAAGCTATAAAGATGTAGTCAATGTGGAAGTTACTGGAGTTGTCCAGGTGAAAGATGATAGAAACTCAAAATAAGTAGAGCAGGAGCAAAGTTGATATATGTTTTGGAAATACTTTTAGGAAAGAGTCAATTTTATTTTGATGTTATGACCTAGACACAGTCACTCAATGCCAACATAAGGAGATGACTGCCATGTATCTGTCTTTGAGCTCTCCTTGTCATCGTATTACATGCTGGAAGGGCTATGTTTTTATTGATCACTGCTCCGTGATCTTATATTTAGCTTTGGTCCAGTTATGAGTTGTTATGATGGCATATTTATATTGGTGCTACAAAGTTAATCATAACTGTGCACTTTCTGGACAAGGACTCAATGCCTATCTGAAAAAGGAGATTTTATCAGTATTGGTCAGTAATAGCACAGAGCATGTTTTAAAGAAGTATTGTATCTGATGGTAAGCATGGTACATACAACAAGGAGAATTTAGCTTAAATTTCAATAAAAAAGAATTTAGGACAGACTAGGAGAAAATCCTGATAAGAATGTGAAATTCAATACTTAAAGGAAATAGGTAAAGGAGGTATTGAGTCATGCAATGACCATGGATCATGAAAACATCTAGGACTTTTGTATGTACTCTGGAGATTATCCATTGCAGCTTTTTTTGTTGGTGTGCCCTGGCATTATGCAACAAGCAGCTTGGACAACAGTTTGTCATTTTGGGATGAAGTTCCACTTCTTGTCTGCTTTACGGCTTTAAACAAATCTTTTCTCCTGTTGGATCTGATGTCTAAAATCAAAGAGTTAGATTGTATTGTCTATTCTTATGCTAAGCAAGTTCTACTAGTTTAGGCTTCCAAGCCAGTATCTTCAACTTTGATGATAAGATAGCTTCTTAAAGTGTTGACGTAATATTGTCTGCCCAGGCTTGAAATAGATTCCCACTCACTCATTGGTTCTATGGTGGTTCAAACTAGATTGGGAGATTTTGTGAACTGAATACCTGGCTTCTCCATATTATTAGTTCTCAGCTCATTCTTAGTGGGCAATTCTGTGGTTCACTCAGGTATTCTCTGGCTCTTTGAGTCCTGGATTAGCAAGTGTTTTACTTGATGAGGTCTTAGTAAATCTGCCAACACAAAAATGTGCAATCCTCAGTTCTTGAACTCAGTTTTCCATACAACTTGATGAGGTTTGCTATGAGACCAAAATATATTTTCAGCTGTTAGAGACAGCCCTTAAACATTTGCAGCTCGATGCAGTTGAATATTCACACTGTGTTTTTAATTAGGCTAAATGTGTGCTTGCTCCAATGTATAATAAAAGACGTAATCCATAATTATAACCCCTTTGCACTGCTTCCTGTCAGAGGGATTGGTTAAAAAAAAAAATCTTGTTCTATCTTTCAATTTGTTAATGGGATTATGATGAACAAAAAAAAGCCTGATTACTATGGCCAAGCAGGCATGCCTTAGCAAGGTGAAAGGATTAATACTACAGGTCATCAGTAATTTAAAGATGTCAATTGCCAGGCTCATCCATGGGTTTCTGAGAAACTAGAGAATCTAGAAATAGTTTGCTACTTGAAGGTGAGTACATCAGCCACCTTTAATAAGTGCATGGATAGAAAATAGTCTCAGAGAACTCTGAAGTTCAGAACTATGCTCCAGAAAAAAGGTAACACTTCAACCAGAAACCTATATACCAGGAACAAAACATATGATGGGGAATAAAAAGAACCCTGCTTTTCAATGAGTAGAGTTAAAAGCATATTCTATGTAATTAATTCTATACTGAATATTCATCATGACTTGGTATGTGTTATCATGAACTATTATTTGTCTTTTCATTTTTTCTCATGAAGAATTTTTCTCATTAAGGAGATTTCACACTCCATAAGGCAGAGATGTTCCACCTGTAGCTTTGGACATTGTCCACAGTATACGCAGGGCACAAGCTCACTGATAACTATGATTAGAGAAAAATCTAACATCCCTTAGATGAATAACATAACCAGGAAAGGTCTTCTCAATTTAATCAGTATACTTCAATGACTAGTTTATTTTCTTTTAAGAAATGTATAAAATCAAAGTTGAGTGAACTATACTACAACATACTTCTGTGCCTCTTGCTACACCTGTTTATATCTTCTGAATTTTTTCAGTAAAGAAACTTTAGTCTACTTTGTAACTATTACAGCAGTGCAGTCCAGTAAGTGACATGACAATGACAGCAAGTCACAGATGCATGAAATAAGCTTCAAAGTCTCAAAAACAGAATAAAAATAGCGTTATTTTTGAATCTAAATAAAAATCAATTCCCCAATTGGTTAGGGGTGAGGCATTTCCAAGCCCTTTTACAAGTTGTTTTTATTGGATTATCTCCTGTCTTCCTGAGCAAGAATTTTATTTTCATACTACCTTAGAGAGAAGCAGGGTGTGGGGGGCACACCTGAAAGCTTCTGGAAAAGAAATTTGCAAATGGAAGGATGCTGTGAAAATGAAAGCACAATCTACGCTGGAGATTTGAGAAGACAGACAAGCTAAACACTCATTCTTTTGAGTATAAGTTTTAAACAATTTCTATTTAAGTAAATAAAATTCTCAGAATAATTAATTAAAAATAAAAGAGAAGTGATTTAAATATCAAGTCAATAAATTAAAGAGGTTATGCTTTATTGATTCTGACATTCTACAATAATAATTCCCTTTTCTAGGACTCTTTTTCTTTTGTCTTTGATCTATCTTTGTTGTCTTAGAGGAAAATAAAAAAGCAAAATTGTGTGGAGTTCTTTTGAATTAATTTTGTTAATACTGTCCCCTTTATTACACAATGTAAGAACAATTAAGTCATTTTTAAAAAAGAAGGTAACTTTGATGATAACAATTTTAGGTTATTGCCTTTCTTTAAAAAAAAAAAAGATGAGGAACCTAATAAGGAAATACATTTTATTACATTTGTTATTGATGCTATAAAACAATTTTAACAGCCAGGAAATGCAATGCAATTGATCATATGTTAGAAATGCATTAATTTGAGTTACAGTATTTTTCATATGTAATTTGAAATTATGTACAGACATAAAAATGTCTTATTGCATGGTATAAATCTATGTATTACTATTTCATTACATTAAATTAAAACCACATCTATAAGAGATTTTCCCTAAATTTTCCTTGAATATCTAACACAATTTCCTGGAGGACACTTTCTTAGATTGAACTGACCATGGTCTAATATTTGGGGTAATTTTCTCCATTGTCTCAGCTCTGATCTATACTTTGCTGCTTTTGACCTATTGTTTCTTGAAACAGTCATTGAGCTAAATAATGTCATCCATAAAAATGACCATTTAGTAGTAAAAAATAAAGGACTTTACTGAGGACAGAATAATCAAACACAAGACAGCAGTTTAACAACCCTTTTTAAAGGCTACTTTGTTTTCAGAAAGGAGATGCTGCCTCCTAGATCCATCTCCATCACTCACATGTCAAGCAATAGTGGCAAAGGAATGTGTTCTCAATGTGTGTGGATTCCTCTCGCACAGTTAGTACAGTTCAGGAGGAAAAAAAAAGACTTCCAGCCAGCAGGATAAGTGGTATATTTTTCAGATCACTTTTCAAAATAACATCAGCTTCCTAACTTAGCTGTAATGAAACTATCAACACATGAACAAAACATCTTGCTTCTAACTATGTAAGATTGAAATTACCTAAGCAACTGTTAGGTAAATGCCGTGTGTGTGTGTGTGTGTGTGTGTGTGTGTGTGTATCAGTCTGTGTGTGCACAGTCTGAAATCTCTGTGATCCTCAGAGTCCAAATGCTTTAATTAGTTGTTAATCCTTTCTTGGGCATTGTTTAAGCTGATATTGTACAGATCTACATTTTCTCACCTCAGCTGCCCAAAGCATGATTATCTTGGTATCTTATATTCTATCTCTGCCTATCTGAAACTTCCCTGAGTTAAATTTGTAAGAGAGTAGACTTTCTTTGGCTTCCACTACTAACTGAAGAATGTTTCATATTTTACAGTTCCTTTTTCATGTGATGATGCAGTCTCCTGTTCAGGTTCATAACCTTGGAGGTCATCTTTCATCCTGAACACCCTTTGATTATAAATTTACATCACACAAATCTTCTTCTATCATCTCCAGAACATAGCAAGGCTGTGACCAAAGCTGTCTCAGGAAGATGCCAATTCAATAATTCATACCGTTATTGTATCTCGGCTGGTTGCAGTAATTCATCCTAGTTGTAGCCTCAGTAACTCTCTCGGCCCTGCATTTTAGTAGTGCAAAAGAAGTTTCCAATCTATTGCCAGTGCTGTGGCTCTAACATATCTGATCTATTTGTCTAATACTATTGAATTATGCATCCGAATGTCTCCATTCCATTAATTATTTATATAGCTTTTAGCACCTCAATACCTACATTCCTCAAAAAAAAAAATATAATCAATGATTATGAGGGTTGGAGGTATCATAACCTGAGATGAGGCTTAGAGAAAGCTGATTATTGACCTTATTTTTGTGAAAGGATCCAACTATAAAAAAAGAAATTACAAAGCACCCAGAAAACTAAAGATAATGAATATCAGATCAACCTGATTCAAATAAAAATCTAAAAGCAAAACTATAATAGAATGGAGATTTTTTTCTGAAACAGTTTGTTCAAGTTTTGAAAGTTCTATATTAAGCGAAGAGGGAGAACAAACTGATATGAAAACAAATCTGTTGCTTATTCGTTATTCAATAGGTATTTAGCAAACACCTAATATATGCTCTGCTCTGTTCTAGAAACTGGATATCCAGCAGTAAACAAAATAGACAAAGGCCGTGAAGCATTAATGGAAGTGAATGAACAAAGAGACAATTGCTCTGAACATGCTTTAATGAGGCCACACTGAAAATGGCAATACCTTGACTGTAGTTGAGAATCCCACTCTCACTTTCTAACAAGCCTGACAGAATGGTCTTTTGTCTTTGTGGGAGCTTTCTATTCAAGGCACCATATGGATAAGCAATTACTTAATTGTGTAAAATGAATGTGAGTTCTTCTGTGTTCAGTTCTATTAGAAAAAAAGGGTCAGTAAATGAGAAACAGAATAGGGAAGTTTTAAAATTAAATATTAGTCAATGAAAACTTTTAAATGCTATAGAGAAATAGGAGAGAAAATATTTTACAGAAAGTAGTTAAAATCATTAAGAGTTTTCCTTTTGATGAAGGGTTGAAGAGAAAGCTCAAGAGAAGACTTAGATTTTTCCATTTAATACCTCTGACCATCCTACTGAGAGAAACAGATTTAGATGAAAAATAAAGTAAATTTCTGATGGCAAAATATATATAATCCTTTCAAGGAGTTTAACTGATACTTCTGGCAAGATGGAGGAATAATAAAAATGCTTGCTCTCTTCCTCCCCACAGAAATAACAATACAACTTAACTGCGTATTTCTCTCTCTGTCTCTCTCATTCTATCCAAATAACTGTCCTTGAAAAAGATCAGAGGACTGGAAAATCAGGATCTTCACAGCAAAATTCTAAAGAAAATATCAGAGATGGTCAGAAAATGCAGGAATTAGCTTCACCTACAATACCACCAGGGTACCCAACCAAGAGAAGGAGGGACAACACTAACAGACTCTTTCTGATGACTCAAGTGCTGAGCTCCACATTTGGTGCCCTAGTACCTGAGAGCTGTATTAGAAAGAGAAGTACACACAATTGGAGGACAACAGAGGGGCCCTTCCTCTGGAGAACAAACGGGTGTTGTTTCCAAGTAAACAGAAACACTGCCAGGCGCCTTTATTGGACTCTCTTTTAGTTGAGTGGTGGCCAGCAAGGGTGGACGCCATAATGGTGGAAGTCAACCAGGGAGCCAGGATCCAGAGGTGAAACACTCCATTCCCATCTATCAGACAGTTATTATGAATACTGGGGTGGTCTGTCTAGGTTTGTGACCAGCAGTTTGAGCCTGAACCTCTGCATACAAGCAGCTGGAGCTCAACTCATCAGGTGGTCTGTGGTGGTGAAACTTGCTTGGAGTGGATCCCTACTGTCTGTGGATTGCCGTAGCAGGTTCACAAAACAGAGTCCTCTCGGCAGCAGCTTTCTGCATTATCAGAAACACTTGCCCCACCCTCGAAGGCAATTCTGGAAATTCATCTATCTGAGGTGCTTGCTGCCTTTGCCTAATGCCTTTGTTAGAAGAGACAATAAGAAAACACAGTCTCAGAAGTATGACAATAGCATAGATGTACTGACAGTGCTGGTTTAATGATGTTATCCAGCTAAAGTTTAAATAAGATGTGTGTCTTGTGGTGAAAAGACAATGAATGGACGTTTTCCTTTAGCTATAGGCCTTTTAAGTATTTGCTCTGGTGTTTATGTACAGTGAGAGGATTTAAATTATACCATGAACTTGAAAAGTGATTATCATTTTCACTTAATCCCATCATGTCCACCTTTTAACTTCTAATCCTGTGTTACACACTTAGGAATTACTTTTTCATTACCTGCCCCCCCCATTTGCCCCCACCCCACTCAAGAATATCTCTCAACTAGTCCTAAGATTATTTTCTCTTCTTCAGATATTAAAAATATATTGTTTCTTTCAAAAAATAGTTTATTCTGACTTTCAAATGATAGCTTTTCAATCTCCCATAAGCATTTTCTTAGGGCCAAAAGTGAACTAGAAATCCCCTTGGACCCCATGAATCCTCCCTAGAGACTCTCACTCACTGACTCACCCTCTTAACTCCTCTTCCTTGGAAACCCATTTCCCAATACACCACTCTCGTTATCTGTCTCCATCACTGATTAATAACCCAAAATGTCAGTAATGATTTTGATAAGTTTTAAAAATCATTTATAGTCTTGTGATTATCCTCTGGGAATTTGATATTTGCAATTATACTCCTTTAAGAGCTTTGTGCTTTTAATTTGATTCCAGTTGGATTTCTTATCCATTTTTACTTTGTTGTTCCAAGATGAGGGTCACACTTGCGTTGGAGTATGTTTAAATCATATATCACCTCTTTAATTTATAGACTACAACCGGAAGTACAGTTTTAACATCTATGATGATTTTATTTCCCAAAAACCTGTTATGGGTCCTGGCTATGTATTAGACAATATTATTTATACCATGTAGCATGGAGTCTAAATTCCTCATATTTTTTACTTTGAACTAATATATTAATTCCTTCAAAAAGCTCCTCTGTCTAGAAATGAGACTGTGTATTTTATATTCTATGAGGAAACTATGAAATTTGCACACCTCTCTGTGTCTTCTAAATTCTGTCTTTTATCAGGACTAAACTTTTCTTCATTTTTCCCTCCTCTATCCAAAATCTTCTGGCCCCAGATCGAGTACCCCACATTTAACCTTTTTTTAGGTATCTCCTTATAAACTCCCCATGCATTTGCTTCAGCATGACTGCACAGGTCTTGGCTTATATTCTCCATTCTTTATTATAGTAAATTTATAAACAAAGTAGGCATGCAATTTTGATTTCAGTGATAACCAGCCTTGATCTAATTTATAAAAAGATAAATAGGATTAGATGACACCTAATTTTCCTTTTAGTTTAAATATATTATGATTTTCTAGCAGAGTACACAATTTTCATCATTTTGTGTTGATCAATTAGTATTTTTAGGTAGTTGGTACAGCACTTGTACCACAATAACTGGCCAGCTTACTGTATCTATTTTCTATTTATTGCGGGTTTTCTATATAAAAAATACAGTATGTATATTGTTTGTGTATATGTGTGCATAGAATTTTGAGCCATAGCCAAGATTACAAACCACTTCAGTGAACTTGTCTGAAACGTTCTATTTGCATGGATTCACCAACTTTAGAGATACTGTATGCCATTTTGATAAAACACACTGATGGAGTGCTAGTATAGACTAAAAATTACTCTTATCGATTGATTTTTATACTTCCCAAAACTCAGGTATGCCTATCCCCAAAATTTCTTTTAGTCATTTTACCTGCATAATTTGACTTTATATTAGAAAAGATGAAAGATGAATACAAGAGGATTATTATTTCTAAGGAAAGTAATTTAATCTGAATGTCTGTGATGGTTATGTCCTGACATAACTCCAATGAGTCTTATTCCTCTGTAAGACTTCACTTTGTGTGCAGATGGAACATGGGACTTCTATTTGAGCAATATAAGGTGACAAATGTGAGGCTATGTCATTCTCTTGATTAGGTTATGTCAGATATCAAAGGTGATGACTTATATCTTCTTTGGTTATACTAGACTAAGTACAATTCCATTGTACTCCCTAGAGATACAGATACTTACACTGACCTTAAAGAAGCAAAGAGCAATGTGGCAGGAACCTGGGGACAGTCTCTGTGACCTGAGGGTTGTCTTCAGCAAGCAGTCAATGAGAAGCTGGAACTCTCTGTCACAAAGCCATAAGGAAATGAATTTGGCAAGCAATTTGAAAGATTTTCAGAGAGGGCTATTTCCTGGCTGAGGCACAACAGACTTATGTGTGACTTGACAACAACTTTATGAGACACTGTGTGGAAAAGTCACATAGGCTGCGTTGGATCTTGACATTTCAAACTTGTAAGGTAATAAATGTGCATTGTTTTAAGCTCCTAAGCTTGGGGAAATGTTTGATGCAGCAATAGAAATCTAGTACAATGCCTTAGAAAGTTTCATTAAAGTCAAGTTGTTAAGTTACAAAAAGAATCACCTCATGATACTCACAATATTCAGTCAAGGCAGGATGATAAATGTTTGAGGGAAACAATGTAAAGAGGATAAATTTTTTCCCTGAGTTTTTTATACAAGTTTATTTAAAATGTTTCTGCATTTAAACTAGTCTCAATATAGAAATTATAGATGATGCATTAGGGAACAGGGTTATACAAGAGAAGTGATAAATTATAATCATCAGATTCATTCTCAAATTAAAGGCTTGGGCAGCAATACAGAGATATTTTATGCATCTCAGTTTTAAGTCAAAATAAAGAATTTAAGGAGTCTGTATTTTTTTAAAAATCATTGAATATTTTAAGTCTTTCAATTAGCAAATCAGCCACAGGTATTGATTGTGTTAGATAAAAGGGGTTTCTCTGCAAAAGAGAGAAGATTCTGGCCTAATTAGTGACTATAGCATAAGCTATCACTCTAAAACCCTTCCCAGAGGCATTTGTATGGAGAAGGGAGAAAACTCTGGCTAACTCTACCAGTTAAGTTTTCACAGAAATGAAGATATTTGATTCTGGAAATCCATGAGGAAGAGCCAAAGGGTAAAGCCTCAGGAGGTCATGATGATCCAGCCAAGTCCCAATAAAGAGCATACCAGGAGGTCTGTGGTAGGACAGGACCATGTATGTTTAAGAAATGGTGAGATTTAGTATATGAGAAAAATGTAATGAAATAATAAAAAAAACTGACCTGGGTAGACCAGGAATGTGTCTTTCTATTAGTTTTAGGGTTCTGTCCTTTAATTGCAGAGAGATTATGCTAATTTAAAAATTACAAATTCATTGGATCCAATATGTTTTAGGAACAATGATTTGAAACTTTACCTCTAAGTAAGCTCATACTCAATCAAATTCTCAAAACATACAATTTAAACAAAATATAATTTCAAGTCCTGAGGAACTCACTAATATAATTCCAAGTGGGAAGAGTCAGAGGAGTGCTTATAATGAATCTCCCAACTCAGGTGTCTACTGCTGAAGAAAGCGCAGTTACCCAAGAACTCCATTAAAAAGTATGGTATATAACCTTTGGTTATTGAAATTTTTATTGCTGCTATATTATCCTTACACTGAATGCCCATTATCCCAGCTACTGGTTCTCATAGGTTTTTGTTAGCTGCTTTATCATGTTGCAGTTTATACTACTTAAGCAGCCCATGATGATATATTACCGTCAGCTAAAGTGTAGAACATTCTTAGATTTATTTTGACACCTAAAGCAACTTTTCATTAGGCTGGTAACAAGCCATATAGATGCCATAGTTCTTGCAAAAGCATCATTAGGATGTCGAAAAAGTGCTGACATAAATGTGGACATTCTCAAGAACACGTTTAAGAAACTGATAGGGTGGAAGCTCTTAATTTTCTCAGGTAGCAGTAGGGGGAAAATCTATATGCAAATGGAAAGTAATGGAGCCCATTTTTCTTTACAGAAAAAGTTCCCATTATGTGTGTCTAAGAGCTCCACCCTCCTCTGACTGACTTTGTGTGAAATTATGGAGCACTCTGGGGCATTGTTTGAGCAATAGCAAGTAACTCCAACAGCTGCTTTGCTGTTCTTGGAATGGCCTGAACATTTCCTGGGACACATAAAAGACTCAGGATGAGATAGGCAGAGAAACTCCCTGAAATGTATTATTAAGTAATGAAACATAGAAATAAAAACAAAGCCATGCAATGCATTGCAAATGTATATGTAAATTTATTTCATCAGCAAGGTGAAATTAAAAGAAAAAAGTGAAAAAGAAGAGTATGAGCTATATGGACCATTCTGCTGCTATTAGTTACTAGTGTAAGGGAATCTTTCTGTATCACTGTGCAACAATTTACACCACAATTTTTGTAGATTTGAAGTCAAGTGGGATTAGTAGTTTATTAGATACATTTCATTAATAAAATAGGGTTTTTAATTTCATGTGAAATTATTGCAGATTGAAGATTATTACATATATATATATATATATATATATATATATATATAGCCTGCCAGACTGGATTTAGATTAAATGAATCATAAAACCGACATATCATATTATCTGTATATATGCACATTTTAATATGAATAAGAATGGCTGTTTATTTAGCCCTCTCACTCCCATATCAACCTAATACAAATTAACAACCACATGTCTTAATTCCCTTTCTTAGTTAAAATAATTTAGACAAGCTTTAACATTACTGACTTCTTTTCAAACTTTAAATCATTGCTTATGTTTTTTTATCGTTTTATCAAGTTCTCTATCCCATTTAAATTATTTTTTTATTCTAGTAATTATTTGACACATTAAAATAACTTCCCATGTTTAGGTTCGCCATTCCTTAGATATATGTCAACACACCATGCCTTCTGCTAAATCTCTAATGTTCTTCACCAGGATGCTCTGCTTCCACTTGCCCCCCCACCTCCCATTCCCTATTGGTAGCCTCAGTTTGTTGCAAGTGTGCAAGGGTTGGTTTTGTTTTGTTTGTTCCTTTGTTTTTTCTATTCATATTCCACCTGTGAGTGAGATCATTTGGAACCTATCTTTCTTCTTTCAACTTATTTTACTTAGCATAATCCCCTCTAGATTCATCCATGTTGATTCAAATGACAGGGTTTCATCTCTTCTAAGGGCTGTGTGGTTTTGCATTGTGTATGTGTACCACATCCTCTTTATCCATTAAGCACTTAGTCAGTTTCCAGTTCTTAGCTTTTGTGAATGGGACTCCAATAAATATAGGGTTGCATAAGTCCCTGTGGATGAGTCTTTTTTTGTATCTTTAGGGTAAATATCAAATACCAAATGTGGAATGGTGGGATCATATGGGATTTCCATCTTCAACTTTCTGAGGAATCTCCAAACTGTTTTCCACAGGGGTTGCACTAATTTGTACTCCCACCAACAGTGCAAACATATTTCATTTTCTCTACATCCTTGATAACATTCGTTGTTTCCAGATTTTTGCTTAACAGCCAGTCTTTCAGGTGTAAGGTAATATTTCATTATTGTTTTGATTTGTGTTTCCCTGAAAGCCAGCAAGTAATATCATCTTTTCATGTACTTGTAAGATAACTGTATATCCTCTTCAGGAAAGTGTCTCTCCAATATCTCTTCCCATATTATTATTGGATTGCCTGTTTTTCTGTTACTGAGTTTTATGAGTTCTTTCTTTGTATATTTTACATATTAAGCCTTTGTCAGAAATATGAAATGCAATTATCTTCTCCCAGTTAGTAGTTTTCCTTTTGGTTTTGGTGATGCTTTCTTTTCACTATGAAGAAGCTCCTTGGTTTGATGTAATTCCAGTTGTTTATTTTTGTTTTAGTTTCACTTGATGGCAGGGTTGAGTCCCCAAAGGCCTCTGTGACTGATGTCATGGAAAGTCTTTCCTATGCTGTCTTCTAAGAACTTCATGGTTTCTAGTCTTATGTCTAAGTCTTTAGTTCATTTTGAGACAATTTTTGTGAATGGTGTTAAAGACTAGTCTAGCTTCATTCTTTTGCATGTGACTGTAGAGTTTTCCCAATACAATTTTTGAAGAGACAACTTTCCTTTCTCTATTGTATGCTTTTGGCTCCTTTGTCATAGATTAACTGACTGGATGTGAGTGGGTCAGTTTCTGGTTCTATTCCACTGATCTGTGCCTCTGCTACTTTTCCAGTACCATACCATTTTGATCACTAATGCTTTCTAATACAGTCCAATGTCTGGGAGTATCATCCTTTCAGATTTGTTCTTTTTTTGAATAATTGCTTTGGCTATTTGGGGTCTTTTGTTGTTCTATATAAATTTTAAGACTTTTTGTCCTGGAAAAAAGTTCATGGGATTTTAATGGGGATTGTATTAAACATGCGTTTTGCTTTGGTTAAAATTGTCATTTTAATGATTTTGATTCTTCCCAGCCATGAGCAGGGGATGTCTTTCCATTTTGTTATGTTTTCTTTTAAGAAGGACTTGCAATTTTCATTGTACAGGTCTTTTACTTCCTTTGTAAGTTATATGTCCAGTTATTTTATTCTTTTAACTTCTATTTTAAATGGCTTGATTTTTGTGATTTCATTTTATTCTACTGTGCTGTTTATGTATAAAAATGCAATGGATTTTTATGCATTGATTTTGTAGCTTGCCACTTCACTGTATTTGTTGATGAGTTCTAGAAGTTTTTGGACAGGGTTTTTGGGATTTTCAATAAATGTAATCATACTGTCTGCAAATAATGATAGTTTTACTTACTCCCTTCCAATTTGGGTTCATTTTATTTCCTTTTCTTCAGGGTTCAGTTCTGGCAGAATATACTTTTCTAGAAATCTGTCCGTGACCTCAGGTTGTCCATTTTGGTGATGTATAGCTGTTCATGGAGTCCCTTATGATGTTTTGAATTTCTGAGGTATCTTTTATAACTTCTTCCCATTTATTTCTGATTTTAGTTATGGGAGTTTTATTTTTCCTTTGGGAATCTAGCCAATGATTTGTCAATTTTGTTTGTTTTTTCAAAGAATCAACTTTTGGTTTCATTGATTTTCTGAATTGTCTTTTTGTTTTCCATTTCATTTATTTCTGCTCCAATTTTGATTATTTCCTTTCTTCTGCTGATTTTTGGCTTTAATTGCTCTTCATTCTCTAGTTATTTTCAGTGAAGAGGTAGGTTGTTTATTTGCAATATTTCTTGTTTCTTAAGGTGGGCCTGGATTGTGATGAACTTTCCTACTTGTACTGCTTTTGCTGCATCCCATAGAATCTGGTAGCTGGTATATTCGTTGTCATTTGTCTCTAAGTATTTTTTAAGTTCTTCTTTGATTTCTTCTTTTATCCAAGAGTCCTTCAGGAGCATATTGTTGAGTTTCCAATTAATTTAGGGTTGTTCATCTTTCATTTCATGATTGATTTCTGCTTTTAAGCCACTGTGGCCAGAGAAGATACTTAGTCTGATTTCAATCTTTGTAAATTTGTTGAAAAATTTTGTGTCACAGCATATGATTTACCCTTGTGGATATTCCATGTGCACTTGAGAAGAAAGTGAAATCTGTGGTTGTTGGGTGGAGTATTTGATATATATCTATTCGAACTATCTGTTCCAGATGATCATTTAAAGCTACTGTTTCCAAGTTAATTTTCTGCCTTTTTGATGTGTCCATTGTTGTAAGTGGGGTGTTGAAGTCTCCCATTATTATTGTGTTGTTGTCAGTTACTTTTGTCAGATCTAAAAACACTTAATATATTGTGATGCTACTTCTTTTGGTGCATACATGTTAATACGCATTATGTTTTCTTCCTGACTTTACACTTTAATCATTATATAATGACCATCTTTGTCTTTTGTTATACTTTTCAGATGGAAGGCTGCTTTATACGATATGAGTATAGATGTTCTTGCTTTTTTGTGGTTGCCATTTGATTGTAGGATAGTCTTCTAGTCATTGATTTTGAACCTTTGTTTATCTTCTGAAAGAAAGTGGGTTTCCCGAATGCAGCAGAAGATTGTATTATGCTTTTTATCCATTCAGCCACTCTGTGTACTTTCACTGGTGAGTTCAGTCTATTAATATTTAGGGTGATTTTTTTATATGTATACCTGCTTAGTGTCATTTTGTTATATGTCTTCTGTATGTTGCTCCAGATAATGCTTTTGTTCTTCACTCTCTATTCTTAGGTTGGATGGGTAAGGTTATGTTTTGATTAGCTTCTCTTATTATCGTCTTTGCTTTTTTTCCCTGGGGATATATTGAGAGGTTACCCTGAAGTTAGCAGTAATAGTTATATGTTTACTTCCTATTTTTATTTGAAAATGTATCAGTCTTCCACTCATTCTAATGATTTACATTTTTGTTCTCTTCTTCCCCAATTTTTATATTTGCTGTCTTACTCTTTTTATGTGGAGTTTCTTTGTGCTTTATAGAGCATTCTTTAACAATTTTTGCAAAATTGGGTTTGTGGTGATTAATTCCTTTAACTTCTGTTTTTCAGAAAAGATTTCATATCATTCCTTCGGTTCTGAATGATAATCTCACAGGGTGTAGTATCCAAGGTTGAAAATACTTTTCTTTCAGCACTTTGAATATATCATGGCATTCCCTTATGGACTGTAGTTTTAGATGATAAATCAGCTTAATGAAAACAACCAGAAGAAAAATACACCCAATGCCTCCAAAAAGCAATGACATATAGCTATCATTAAAGAAGAAATGATGACAAAAAAACAAAAAGATAAAACTGACATGCTAGAATTTTATATGAAGCAAAATATCTACCAAAATTGAGAGTATTTGTTGCCAACAGACCTGTACTAAATAACATGCTAAAGAAACTAGTAGAGTCTGACAATATAGGACAGAAGCTCTCTGAAATCTGTTGGTAAGTCTAAATTAATATTGATACTTTAAGTAAGAATAAATAGAATTTTTTCATAATGAGTCACATAGTAAATATTTTAGACTTTTCAGGGCACAGATAGCTCTGCTTTGTATTTTTGATTCTTTAAAATTTAAAAAGATATTTCACAGGCCATATGCAAATAGGTGGTTAGATTTGGTACTTTTAATATATTTTCAGAACTAGTTTAAAGAAACAATGATAATATAATATAGATGGCAAATATAAGTAGGAATAAAATGTATAAAAAATGCTACAAAATTCAGAAAGAAAAATGGAGTCAGATTAGTTTAATGTTCCTGCTTTTTCTGGTAATTGGTAACAGTTCCAATTTAAGGTATATTTTTTATTAGTCTGTGATATATGCTCAAGTCTGCACCATACTAAGATAAGACTATTTATAATCAATATGTGAATGCAGGTAAAATAATATTAAAAATGTTGTAAAGGCACATGCCCGTGGCTAAGTTGGCTGAGACCGTTAAAGTGCAGTTCCTGTAAAAAGTATATGTATTGAGACTTAGGACTAGTGTTAATAAATAAATAAATATAAATAATGTAAAAGAGAAAAATAAAAAGCCTTCATTCTTGCACCCTGGTGGCCTAGTGGTCTAGTATACCCTGAGCACAGCCCATGTATATCTGACGACTCCGGGCCAGGGTGGAGAAACCAAGATTAACAACTAAACAAAGTTCTCCTTCCTCTGCTCTCTCTTCCTGCCTGCCTACCTACTCATCTTCATCCCTGCCTACAGCTTGCCTTTAAATAAAAAATAAAGACTTGATCAAGTTTAATGAAAAATTTTAAAAAATAGAGGATAAATCTGTGGGCAAAATAGGCAACAGATAGTATAGTTGAATTAAAATATACAGCAATTATATTCAATATAAATAGACTCAAACTATGAAATCACAAAGATGATCAGACTAATGTATATTTTTTAAATATGTGGAAAAGAAATATTATGATATAAAGTTAATAGTTGAAAATATGAGAACAAGATCTCCACTTTTAGTCAGAAGCAGAAGATTGCAACAGGTAAGCGATCTGTCAGTAACAATTCACATCAGGTACATAGATATATACATGCATATAGATAGATAATAAAAAGATAGATAGATGATAGATACGTACATAGAAAGATAGATGATAGATAATAGACAGATAGCATTGAGTCTCTTCTTCGTGGTAGTTATGTTCTGTAAAGTCATAGTGAATTCTCAAGTGGCAAATGTTGAACAATTTGAAAAGTGGATCCTGAGAACCTCTACTCACGTCATTTTCATCAACTGATCAATGTCTATTTTTATCCATATTGCCGTTTAAAGATATGTTATTTCATATACACTGTTGATGCATCACATTGAATCCTTACCAAAAGCACTATAACTAATGCCTGAGCAAATCTTCTTTGAAAGGTATTTCTTCCCCTGTAGGGCACATCAGTCTGACAATCCATTCAAAACATAAAAGACTTAAATAGGCAATTTACTAAGATTATATCTAATGGCCAATATATAACAAAAGTCATTTGGAATCACTAGGAATGAAGGAAAAGTAATTAAATCAGAGTGATACCCCATTACCCATTCACCAAATGGCTATAGTCTAAATATCTGACAGCACTGCAATATTGGTGAGGATGGGTGACAGTTAGAACTGCAATATAATTCTGGAGAAAGTTTAAACTTATACTCGATTTTGGAAACCTTCTTGTAGGTATCTACCAAACTGAATAAATGTTGATCCAATGAAACCACATTTCTGTCCAAGAGATTTACTTACCTGAATTTTCACACAAGAAATTTCCTAGTAACCCAAACCTGAAATGTACTCAAACGTCCATCAACAGAAAGAATTAAAACAAAACATCATTTTCAAATGGTATACTGGAGGGAAAATTATTTATCCTATAGCCACAAAAAACAACATGGATGAACATGAAAACATTATGATGAGTAAAAGAAGCCAGACATTAAAGAGTAACATATTACAACATTCCATTCATAGAGAGTTCAAAAGCAGGCAGAAATATTCTCTCATACATTCTATCATGTTAGAAGTTAGGGAGTGTTTCTCTCCGGGAAATAAGAGTATTATATGGGAAGGGAATGGGTAGGATTTCTATCACACTGGTAATGTTTTATTTCTTGCCCATGGTGGTAGATGCATATTTGTGTTTCTTTCTCAATAATTCATTAGTCAATATACTTAGAATTTTGAGCATTTGGTATGTTTTACTTGAAAAATTATTTTTTAAGCACTTCACATAATTTAATAGGCACCTTTTGAGCACCATGTTATGCACCCACCAGAGGCAGGGCTAAATGCTGTCCTTGAGGAAGTAAAAATCAAATTGGTGGATACAAAAATCAGTATAACAAAACCTACCTTCTCTTGAATTGTTTAAAACTTACATGCTAGGGCAGATAAATGTTCTATATGATTCAGTTAAATGATTTTATTTTCCTTCTTAAACAGAACTTTGACTACTTATGGAACTCAATATAAAACTGCAAGAAAAATTAATTACCTCATCAAACTCCTAACAGTCTGCTTAGTTAGGGAACGGGGGGAAAATATAAAAGAAAACTTGGTGACATTCAATGTACACCACTGTAGAAATATTTGTAATAAAAAAAAGTATATTCTCAGCTGATTACTTTATTTATCTTTAATAGTACAGAGAATAAAGTCAATAAGGAAGATGAAACTCTCTCCTACTATTTAATCATTAGTTGTGTCAAATCTTCTATACATGCTTGTCACTGAAAGTTGAAGCAACATCTTCCCAACCCCCACAAATATATGAATGACAGGAATGAAGAGGGGAGCTCTTCTCCTGCAGTAATCTCCAATGCACTCAAAACCACCACTAAACAAAAGCATATATGAATCATCCATAAAGCAACTGAAAATGTTTATTCTTTTATTTTCCACTTGCAGTATAGTAATTAGGACATGGATCTTAAGTCAAGCACAGTTAGAACCCAACACTTTTCTTATCTACTTAAATGAAAAGAGTCCCCACTGATTAAATTACCTGACAGAAGTCATAGCAAGTCACAGACAGAGCTGAGAATCAGATCTTTACCACTGTTTGTAAGTCTTGGGTTGTTTCTCCTTCACTGAGCTAAAAACTATACAGACAAAAGCTTCTAACCATCATGAATAGTGGAATCAAATTATTTCTAAGACCTTACCTTCCTGTATATTTGAGAATTAAGTAGTCAGTGAGCAAAGAAAGGGGTTTTTTTGGCTTTGTTTTGTTTTTAAAGGAAAGATGCAGGCAGGAATGAAAGCCAGTAAGCAGGCAGGAAGAGAGAGGAGGAAGCCCTTTATTTTGTTTAGTTCATGTTGGTTGTTCCCTCTAGTCCTGGAGGCCAACCCTGGTCCTTGGGATGTTAAGTGGACTGCATCAGCCAGAGGCAGTGGACCCAGTCACTGCTCCCTGGTTAGTGTTGATTTATTATAAGGAATGATAACATCAGTTAACATCCAAGCATGAATCTAACCTTTGTTTATATAATTGAAGATATTTCTGATGCAGTAGGAGGTAATTCAAATGTAAATAAATAAAGGTCCTTTTCTCAGGGGTTTGCAGTGACATCAATGATGTTGCTCCTCTTTCCAGATGAACTGATTTTCTCCATATTCTGAGTGGTTAAGGAATCTTCCAAGCTATTTTTTTCCTTCAGTCCTTCATCATCTTAAATTGTTAGTATTTTTCTCTCCCTTTATGTGCATTCTCAAGTCCTCAAAGCTGGATTTCTTTTGTTTCAAATTTAAAAAGTCAGAATCTGCTTGCTTTTCATGATTGGCTCTAAGGTAATAAAATAAAATGAATGTCCAAGGGAATTGCATATTTGGTTGCATATATGGAATAATTTTCTTAGACACTTTCCAAAGGAAAACATTTCAAGTGTATTGTTTAAAAATAATTCTCTTATCTTTTAATTATTGTTGAAATTTTCCCCCCAAATACTTAAAAGCTTCTTATTGTCTTCCTCTCTAAACAGCTAGAAAAATAAAAGTATCCTAAATGTGCTGCTTATGTTTCTTTGTTTTTAATCGATGCCTGATTGGTATCTGCATTTCCCCCTCCACCACCTCCTACTCAGCAAACCTGCGTAAATGACTGAAAATGACTGCACTGTGGGAGTGAAAACAACTTCACAATAGGGGCAGTGCAGATAGAGTTGTATCATGTGGTAGGATGAGTTAAGATGGATGCCTATTGCAAAAAAGTATATCAGTTCTCTTTCTTCTAGACCTGTGGACCTGAGAAAGTGAGAAAGAGTAATGAAGAGTCTAACAGAAATAAAGCTAAGATTGCATGATATCATTATGCCTTCTTGTTTCTAAGTGTGCAGAGTTTTCTTTCATGGACCCCAAAGTATTTCATATGACTCATAGTGCCTGGTCATGACCAGTAGAAGGAAGCACCTCTGAAGAAGAAACTGGAGTTGTTTGCTGGATCTTATTCCGGGCTTTCTCTCTAAATTTCTGCTCTTGAAAATCTACATAACCATATTGATTTGCAATGTACTCATCTGTTAAATGGATGACTAGCACTACATTCTTTTCTCATAGACTTATTGTGAATATTCATATGAAATAGAATAAGGACATTTTGACATGCATAAAGGATAATCACATTGAAGATGTTATTTTCATTATCAGTTTAATTATTAACATTATAATTAGTGCATAAGTGTTCCTTGTAGGGAATGGTGCTCAATTGCAAAACAGTTGAATTGGGTATAAGTAATATCTGGCTTGAGAACAAATAAAGATATCTTCAATATTAGTTCAGTGCTGAGTCTAGGATCAAGTGGAATTCAGAGTTCTCAGTTGAACACAATGACTTATGCCTTCAGGTGTCGCATGTGGTCATGTATGGAGATCAGTCATTACTGAGTTGGGTGGAATTTACATTGGTCTGAAAAATACCAGTGTAGACTCTCTCCTGGATTACTCATCCCAGGAGGGAATGGCCAAAGAAATTATCCTATCCTGGCCAGTGGAAAGAATAGAAAATCATCCCAATTTTTCCAGCCAACTTTGAATCTGTCTTTTGATATTGTGTTTCAATAATGACTATTTTTCTATCCCTTTATAATCAAATGACTTGACTTTTAAAAAACTTTGGTCCTCATATGTGACTAGTGGTTCCCTAAGCATAAAAAAAGTCTCCCCAAATAGCACCTGTTTATTCTTGATCATCTATCCCCCTCTATTCCACTACTGGAATTCCGTTTCACTGATTTTCAGACAGTAGGCTTTGGAGTTATTGATTTTGATCCCCAATTCAGTCTATCTAGAAGCTTTTATCTAAGCTTCAGAGGCAATAATTAGGCAACCAGCAGTGAACTTTTCTGAGTCATTTTACTCTCTAAATAATCCTGCTATATGCTTCAGAAGGAAGATAACATAGGTAAGTATGAGGGTGCTGTACTCATGAGGTCCTGGAGGGATTAGTGACCTAATCCAATCCCCTGGACCATATTTATAATCATTCTGGCACAATCAATCACTGGAAAACTAGTCTATTCCATAACTTACTGTCATTTTACCAGAACACTTTCTCAAGGCATCTTGGAATCTAATACTGATAATCAGAGTATTACTTGTTTGATAATAAGTAAATAAATGTTTTGAAATAGAACACTGAGTATAGGATAAATTTTAGAAATATCTTTCTTGCATGGTGTTAGCACTGACAAAATCTTATTATCAAATTAACTATATTCAATTAGCAAACTTTATTTTCCCTTTCAAGTGCAGCTAGGATACAAAAAATAAATGATAGTTTCCTTCAGTCTGACTTCAATTAGACTGAGTGAATTCAGGAGGAAACTTTTTCTCGTTTCCTCAAAAGCTCATTTTAAAAGAATTCTTTAGGGTAGAAGCACAGGTTGTTTCTTGATCTGACTGCATTCACTCATTTTATGGAATATATTATGTCAATTTTTATTCTCTTCATCTGGAGTGCTCTCCCTTTGCCCTATTCTGTCATTACTTTCTCATGATATAGTATAGTGCTAAGATCTCGACTCACCCTGTGCCTAATAAACTTGTGTGAAAACAAACAAAAAAGCTCCTCTCTACTTCTTATGTTACAGAAGTATTTTAATATTGAAGAATTAATAGAGGCTCATTTCCCCCTATTAGAAAGTTTTTTGAATGGTTTTGTTTCTTCAAGATTCATTGCTTTATCATCTCTATAGTATGAGCTTTATTCTGTTGATATGACAGAAATTTGAGGAGCCTAATTGACCCCAGAATAAATGCATATGATATTTTGCATGGACATTTTATTCTTCTGTTAGACAAAGTATATAGGCTTCTGAATGGGTTGCAGGTCCCAATTCCAATGTGACTATAGGTGGAAGCTTCCTCACACAAAAACCAGTTCTCAGATACCAGCAGAATATACAAGAATTCAACTCAGTTTTGTGACTATCTACACAGATGCCATCAGGTTCCACGATTTAAGTGTTCAAGGCTATCCTTCACTTCACATACCAGTCACAAGTCTAGGTAACTTCCTGCTCTTCTGATGAATTGGATATAAATCAGAAGTTTGGTTAATTTGCTAGAGATTCACAGTACTCAGGAAACACATTCACTCACAGGATCACCAATTTATTACAAAAAATTATGAAAAGATACTTATCAATAGTCAAATGTCAAGATACAAAGGGTGAGATCCCAAGCAAAGGAGCTTTTGTCCTCTTGGAACTTGGGCTCCAGCACAGTGCCATGTAGAAGTGTTCTCGTTCACCAGTGTAGAAATTGCCATTAACAATTGAACTCAACCTTTAGCACCTTTCCTCTCCGGGGAAGTCAGGGGAACAGCACTGAAAGACCCAACTTTCTAACTGTGTTTGGTTTTTTCAAGGCCACAAGGCCCCATTCTTAAAAGGTACCTCATTCACTTAATAAAAAACATCTTTATCACTCTCATCACTTAGGAAATTCTCATGATTTTGACAGTTGTGAGCCAGGAACTGTATGGATGAAGACCAAATATGTATGAGAAAAAGTATGTTTTGATTATCTGAATGACAAAATTTGTATTTTTTCTTATAAATCACAATGTCACCCTTTCCAACAAAGCTTAAAATCCACGTTTGATTTAGAATTCCACTTAATATATAGAAGGACCACAACTCTTTTTCTAACATTCGAAGCATTAAAACAATGGTGTCAAAAAACAAAGGAATACTGGAGAATAAGACAGGGGGATGTCTTGAGGAGATAATTTAATTTTTAACTGCAACAATAATTCTTTACAAAATAACTTAGCTAAATGCCTTATTTAAATAAAATTTATCTTGATAAAAGCTGATTTCTTAAAGGATGTGCCATGTATAATATCCTCAGGGGAAACATATTATCATTAAGAGGGAATTACAAATTAAAAACAAACAAAAACATCTATTTGGGGCATTAAAAAGACTCCTTCAACAAAACTTCAAAATAATATAATTTGCTATTGTGGAGTATTCCTGAATCCCTTAATGTAAATTTATAGTAACCTAAGTTTCCATATACTCCCCCAAAGAAGAAGTTGCTTCAAATTTTATTAAGGATTGAACTAAAATGTTCAATCCTTAGTTACTGAAATTGCATGTCAATCATATTTTCATCTCTTCAGTTGCCTATTACAACACATGGCACATAGTAATATTTAGTATGTATTGGTTGAATTTAATGGAAAAGTTTTCTAATTGCAAAGATGATCTCATAAACTTATTATGACAGGAAAATTGAAATCCATTTCGACCTATGATATATTTTCAGATCAAATTTGTATACATTTGAAAATAATTTCAGTTTCTGATGAAGAGGGGATTATCATCAATTATTTCCCAGGTAAACTAAAATCCAAAATATTCAAACCATTTGTCTAAGTCTATAAAAATGTTTTCCCTATATTGAAAGGCTTCATAGATCTTTTCTTGCTTTTTCTTTTTAACCATATTTTCTGAAGTGTGACTTCTAATTCAAGAAAGCAAACTGTATTTATCATTATGGAAATTCTTTCTCTTGAAATCTTCTCTAATACTGAATTCACATTCTTTGTATAGTATATTAATAAATAATCATGATTATACATTGATAATAGGCTCCTAGCAGGAAATACCAATCTCTGAGAACTTTGACATTTCCTTGGGTATCTAGATTTTGTGTTTTTGTTTTTTTCTTTTTGGTTGAAGACCTATCCTGCCTTAGGCTAACTACCACCAGGATGTTATAAAATATGTGATCTTGGGATAAATATTTTGTTATTATATATAATCTGATCAACATTAGATTCAGTTCTTGGTCATCTATATACATATAAACACATATGATGTCTGTAAAATGAAAAATTACTTCTGAATTTTTTTGTAGTATTAGTAGCTGAGAATAATATATTTTTAATAATATTGCAATTTTATGTTTTATTAGGAATTTTCATCCAATATTGACTGAAAAGATCAATAGACTATCTCAGCATGTTACAATATGCATTTATTTACTGTTGCCACTGATACAATAAAATTAAATTACAGTACTTCATCAGTCCGTACTATCCTGTACTTAATTTACTTACAATGTCATTTCCAACAATATCTGGTTGGTCCTATGAAAATTACAAACACAGTATCCTAATAATTGAGAGAGGTGTGAGTCAGCAGGAGAGTAGGGAGAGGAATAAGGAGTTAGTGCTTATTTTATAGGAAACAGAAATATGTGACCCAGCTCACTGTGTTTGCCCCACACTCTTCTTTAGCCTTTGAATTTCTAGTATTTAATACTCAGTGTCATTTGTATCAAGGTTCTTGAAAATTCTCCACAAAAATGCTATCGTTTTTACCATCAATATTAGGTTATACTAAATAAAGTAGAATGTCTTTGGAAGGACTTCTTAAAATACAAAATCTATGGCTTCTTGGAAATGATGGCCAGAGTCAATTTTTTTCCCTTTGTGCATAGCAATTTATTGGTCTAGTCCTCCAGAATACATTGGTACAGATTTCTTAATTGATTCATCTATCGGACCACAAATTCAGCAAATATTTTTTAAATATCTTTCATTCACCTTGTGTGTTTGGTCTTTGGAATAAACACAATCTTGTGACTAGAAAAATAACATTGACAGTGACAGTAACAGATAATGAACTTAATAGAGAAAAATGCATCTTTGACTAAGAGAGTCAACTTCGCAAAGTGTATGGTCTTTTGTTAAGGGAGAATGTATTGCAGAGAGAATGAACTGCAAGTATAAAATCATATAGGTGTGCGAGAGAGATGTCATGGGAACTCAAAGTACTTAGTTTTTGATAGAACCTGGCACATGGTAGATGCTCAATCAAATATCCCATTGTTGTTTTCATGGGTTTGGTCAAGAGGATGCAAAACAAGAATAAGACCTGAGGATGTTTGTTGATAACACTTTTATCAATGTAATTGCTTCCACTTTTCAAAGGACTAATTTTTTCTTTTATTTTTTACTATTATAGACCATGATAAAGTTAACTTGAAAAATAATTAACTCAAGTTTATTTTCTACAAAGGAATCCATAGAATTAGGTTCATATTCTTCCCTTCCTCTCCCTTCCCCCTTCCTCTCCCTCTACTTCCCTCCCTCTCTCACTCTCTTCCTTTCTTATTTTTTGTGTGACCGCAACACAAATCAAGATCTTGCCATCAACTTCTATACAAATAAATAGCTAAAAGGTATTTATAAAAACTTTATTAGACAATATGCCAACTTTTAATGGGCATGGCAGTGATTGGAGTTATCTTTACAGTAGAAGTTAACAGACTCACTGGCCCCAAACTTCCAAAAACTTTTCTTCTCTTAGCCTTTGTGGAATACCTATATTTTACCCTAGTGTGTTCCAAGTACCCTCTTTGGTGCACTCTTATCTTACTTCAGCAATCTCTCATCACTACTTCTGCTTCTCCACCTGTAATCATCTGCCTGTTGGCCCTTTGTTCACACTTCGTCATTGCCGTGATAACCTGCCTGTGACCAGACATCCAAGGGTCCAACAGCCTGTGTACTTTCACAGTTACGTCCACAATTTCTGCCTTGAGTCCTGACCCCACCCAGTCTTCATACCAGAGTCTATTACTTTGATCTTTTCTCTTGCCAATTACCTCCGTTCATTACTCTCTGACCTTTCCATCAACCAGACCCATAAAACCTAAGGCCTGGTTATTGCAATTTCCCTCCACACTTTGTCAGGACTTTTGAACCCCTGAAGAAAAACACACATCTGTAATGGCTGCTGCCACTATGAATTCAATAACTGTCATCTAACCTGGAACTTGTCTATGTTTCCGATTTTTAAAAAATCTTCAAGTGATTTCTTTTCCTTCTCTCTCTCTTATTCTTTGAAAATAATAGAGATTTTATGTAGTTATCTATGTTTACAACTGAATCTGCAGGCATTAAATATTAACAAACTTGTCTGTGAGTTTTTATAGATAATCATAAAAGTTTTGGCTTTCTGCAATATTCTGCTTTGCTTTATTCAAACGTATATTTAGAAGTCATCTTCTGTCCAGTTTCACACAAATTCCCTTACCTATGATTTCACTTGGGAAGACCCAAGTCTTTAAGGCTTGAATCATGAAACATTTCAATTTTTTTCCTTTTATGACTTGCATATTAGGTAGACTCCTCACTGTACAGTAATGACAAACTACTTGATATTTAACTCTTCACAGATTTATGTACTTGTTGGATTTGGAACATTTGGAAAGATTTCAGAATTTCAGATGAGAAATGGAAATAATGATTATATCTATATTAACACTATCAACTTTAACTTTGACTGTGGAGACAGTTAACTGTCTTGGTGGAAACTGGGAATTATTTCCTAGACCAGGAGAATCTGAGAAATTTCAGACTCAATTTATCTGACCTTATGCCAAGGCTTCAAAATCATTGAAGTTGAATTAGCTGTGAATTTTTCTGGATGAGCATTCTGAAGAAAGATTGAAGTCCCAGGAGAACTCAGTTGTATCTCACTGATAGGGGGAAGAGTCATTTCAGAAGTGCTAATATTTTGCCACTTCAGCAACACTACTCTGGTAAGTTGATTTCTGCACTTCTCTTCCTAGCAAATCACCTACGGTCCTCTCAAATTGTAAAGTTTTTTCTGAAATACATAGTTTGATACTTGCTATGTTCTCCCCATGAACAGTTCTTTTCTTCTATATGCATCTCCCCATCTCTGAGCCTTTTCTCTTGACTAATCATATGTGTGCATGTATATACACATGTATATATATACACATATGATAATTTCATATAAAATAGATATACATCATATATGTGTTCATGTTGATTATGTATTTGCTTAGATATATGTGTATGTGTGTTTAAGTGTATATGTGTATATATATATATGTATATATATGCATATATATGCTCTTATTTCCCTAATCTTAAATTTCCATTTCATAATACCAGGTAACTTTCCAGATTTAGTACATTTCAATTTTGAAAACTTTTTAAAAATAAAGTAAGTAGATAAAAAATAAGCAATTAGATAAATTAATATTTTAATGTTCCTTAGAATAATTTTATATTGCCATAGTTTTAAGTGTTAAAATTTTTTCTGAATTGAGTAGTTGCAATTATCCATAGTCTATAATTGGTCAAAATGATATAAATATGTGCTAAAGTTTGATAATTTTTTTCACATAGAAAAAATGAAATTAATTTCTTCATGACATGTAAGTACTCTCCTTTATAATGAATTTATAATTTTAAATTTAGTTCAAAATATTTATAATTTTTAGACTAGATAACTCACCAGCAATTCTCATTCTAATTAAAAATTAGTTTCAATTTTTAAAGAATAAACATGTTAAAACTTGTTCTTGCAAATACGTTGATAAGAATGAAGTCTTTTGTTATGTCAACATCTTTTAGTTCTTTGACTTCCACTGGAGCTAGAAGTCACATGTCTATATATATGTATGCATACATATATGTAATTAACTTTTAGTAATCTGTATGTTCACAATTGAATAGTTCTTTTCCAATTTTGTTGAAAGCAAAAATTAGAAACACATGATTTGAAAAAGGATTTTTAATCATGTCTTTCAAGTGCTTAGCCCAGAAACCACAGTATTGAATTTTTCCTTTGTTTGATAACTCAGATGAAGATTTTGATACCTGGGGTTATGCCTTAGAAAGACTTTCGTTTTTTTTAAACTTAGAGAATGGCTTTGTTGACAAGGTAAGGATCAAAGGGAAACCTGGCAGGAAGGTCAGTATCAGGACAGATGTCTTATAAATGCTGAGGACATGGAAGCTAATACCTCCTGCACACCCCAGTCCTGCATACCTTTAGGAAAAACATCTCTGAGAAGTATGCAGATCCTAATCGAAAGTCTGTTGCACTTACACCCTAGTCCATCTCCATAATTCCCTCCATCACCTTCCCGTATTTCCCTCAAGCCTGTGTCTTCACTAGAAGGAACCCCATTCCTTATGGACAGTATTTTTCATCTACCCAGGTTGCTGTTTGACACATAAGTTTTTAATAATGTTCTAAAAATGAATGTCATGAAACAATGAATAAAAATCTTATCAAGAAACTAACCTGTTTGGGTTACTTCTTGCTTTGTGCCTTCCTTAAAGAAAAATTCCTTCTGGATAATAATAGAACATAGAAATTTTCTAACTCCATTATAATTTAGTTATTACTTTATTTGCTGAGGGTAATGAGTGTGATTAAAGTAAATAAAAGGGGGCCAATAGGATTAAGTATGGGAGAGAAACAATGCAAAGGAAATGATGAAAAACAATATGGCCAATTATAACTCCAGGTTTTAAGTATTCCATACAGGTGGAAAGAAGTCAAATGGCTGAGGGTTTACTAGTATTCTAGAGTAATGGAGTCAGAGAAATAGGAAACTAAATTCAGTTTCTGAGTGTGACATAAAGATAGGAGGTTTCAATTAAAAAATAAAATTTATACTTATGTACAAATTGAAGACGACTTCATATCTGAAACTGAAAATTCACTGCAATAAAATTCATCCCTTTTCCTGCCTGAATTTATTCTTTTCAAGGTGAGTTTATTCTCTTATTGCTCCAAGGCTGATCTCTTAGGTTGATAAGGTCTTGGTTGGATTTCCATTGCAGTAGAATGAAGTAGAAGACCTTGTAAAATTAAGGTTCCTCTGCTGCTCTGAAGATAAGTGCTTGGCTGACCCCAGAAGTGCAAAGCTGACTGTAAAGTTCACCTTCTTTCCATATCCCGGTGTTTGAAAGAAGGCTGAAATGGTGAATAATTCATCTGGCAGTGATAAGCAATGTGGCCTTGTTGGTAAGGGCTTTGTGATGCTATCACCATCCATTCTCTGCATGGAAACCTATCAAGGCGTTTTCTTTATGTCTATTCCTCTTAGGATGCAAACAAAAGAAACTAACAGAGTTTCAAGTGCAAAGGTTCAATAGGAGTAACTTGGGTCATTTTTTTAATGTCTGATATTATTTCATGTAGGGTATTGATTATACCGCAAATGCTAGTTTCTCTGTATGAAATTTCTTTTATTTCCATCATCCAGAAAGTCAGTTAAAATATGATGATTTATTGTGAACCAGGAATCAGTAAGCCTTTCCACACATTGACCTTACATGCACTAGTAATTTGGAAATTTTAGTACCCCAAATCTCTTCAATCTCTCTTCATCAAAGTTTGCCTTTGCTTTTAGGAATATGTTTGCTGTGTACACAGCACAAAAAAAAAAAATCATTAGTTTATCAGAAAATTAAGAAATATTGATCCTGAACACAGGGCTTGAGCAACATTGTCAGACATGATATTTAGGACAGGAAGAATTAGGGAAAAGTTGGTATTTTGAAGGTAATACGTTTAGTTGTTAAGATAATAAATCTAGAATAGCCTAAGAATGGAATATTAAGGGATGACTTTTAGAAGAACATTTAACAGGAATCAAAGTCATAAGTCAAATGAAGAAAAGAACTCTGATATTTTAATTTATGCATCTAAATAGAAGCATTATTTGTGTTTCAGTAGCATTTTATAGTGCATATAAAAATAACCAATGTTTTGTTATAGATTTATAAGACACTCACATCATTCATTCATTCATACATCTGATATTTCTTCTGAATTGGTCTGTACAAAGAACCATGTAGATACCTTGAGAACTGGCATAAACAAGAAACATTCTATGTCCATAGGTCACAGAAATAAGCAAGTTATTAAAATTCAAAAATACTGTGTTGAAATACAAAGAAAATATAGGAATACTGGAAAATACATACCCCAAGGGATATACCAGGGAAGGTTTTACTAAAGATGTTACATATAAGTGTGTATTGGTCATAATAGGTGTATCAGATGCTTTCCAGACAGAAATAAACTGTTTTGAGCATGCTCTTGCAGGGTAGGTCAATCATCTCCAAAGGAACTCAGCCCACATGACCCTGGGTTCAAATCTGCTTCTGGGGAGAATGATCTTGTGAACATGTTAATAAAAATTAAAAGAAATAGTTTTTTAAGTCAATGAGGAGGAATAAACTATAGGAAGTATACATGTGTCATTTATGTCAAAGCGTCAAGTAAAAGCAATAAAAATGAGTGTAGGCGGACCGTATAGAAGCAGAGCACACTACGCATAGAATTGAAATTTTTCTGCAGCTGATGGAAAACTGTGGGAACAATGGGCAGTAATATGACATAGTCCCTTATCCCATCTCTTTAAAGGAGCTGTGACTCTATTCACATATGGGACTCCTCAGATTTTCTGAACCCTTTGTGGAGTCATCTCAAAATTTACCAAGTAAATCATGTGCTTGGGATGTATACACATTCATTCATTTTGAATTTAGATGAATGTTCCAGAAGGATGGGCTAGAACACGTGTGATTCTCTGACTCCATTATACATATAGAAAGAGCTCTGCGTAAGGAACAGGACAAAAAAATAAAAAAAAATAAAAAACAAAAGTAGGTACAAGATCACAAAGAGGAGAATTGACATACACTGAAGTTTAAATTTGGGTGTTTTTCATATTCGAAGAAAATAGATATGGCTAACTATTTTTCTTTCTGTTCCTCTGGAATTAAAGTCCCTTTCTCAATGAGAAGGTTTTGATCACATTTTGCAAAAGAGTTAGAAACATTGAGGATAACTTCATAGAGGTAACTCACATCTGTGCATTCTGAATCCATTTAGCACTCTTGAAAAGATTTCTTACCTACCTCCTGACTTATAAGTTTCTCCTGTCTAAATGAGCCCATCTTTGAAGTGTTTTTTTATTTTTCTATCTTACTCATAATTGCCACTAGTCAGTTATCTATAGTTACGAATCTTTTTTGTTCTCCCAAACCATCAACAATTAATGATTTCAGAGGTATATGGGTCTAATTTAAATTTTGAGATGCCCTAGAAATATATCAATATTTATACTTCAATCTTTTTGTAGCTTAGAAAACTATTGCTTTATGGCTTTTTTACTAGAATGCTTACGTCAGTACAAACATGTTATAGAAAAAACAATTCAAATTGACTTAAAACAGTAAAGGGAATTTATGACCTCACATAACTGGGAAGGCCAAGAGGAAAGATGGCTTCAGAATTTGTTTGATTCAATAGCTCAGAGATGCCAAGGAGTCAGTTTCTTTTCATCTTTTTGCTGTGTCTTCCATGATGTCAGGTTTATTTTCATAATGAAAGAATGGCTATAGCAGTTTATGACTTCATATCTCTATACCAACCTGTCTAAAACAGGGACTGATTGGTTTTGGAACACAATTGGGCTTTTACTTAGAGCCATATGTCTTGTCTCATCAGAGACTTTGAGTTAAGGGATCTCTAAGCAAAAGGTTCCAAACTATTACCCATCTCTGAGGCTTTTCCTTTCTAGTTTGTATATTGGCTATGGCCTATTCCTTTAAGCGATTTACAATGACAGATTCTGGTGAACTGATACTGACAATCTGCTCTGGTCCTCAGATTGCATCTTCACATGGAACTTCACTATTTCCACTCTGTAGTCATGGATACTTAGAATAGTTCCTGGAAGGATCTCTGTGTTGAGTTTGAATGGTCCCATCTTCTATTATGACAGTTATAGCCTAAATTTTCTTAGGCAATCCTTAGCTGGAGGAAGATCACTGTTATTTTTTAGTCCTCTGAACTCCAGATGTTTGAGTCATTTGGTTCAGTTTGCGTGCAGAAAAGTTTAATAGTCCCTTCCTATCACCACAATAGTGATGGAGGGATCCTCAACTCTACAGAGCACAAGATGGCATAACACAGAACACTCGACACTGGACAGATGAAATTGGAAGTTGTTTCTTAGTCACATCTTTTCATATCCAGGGAGAGGACACCACCTGCCATGCAGTTCCATGCAGGCTTGCATTTGGGCATCGCTATGTGGAGCCGTGGGAGATTAACTTATAATAACAAGAGGGTGAGGTATTTCTTGTTCCCATGGGAGGATGTACTTGGCTTCAATGAAAAATTTGAGGGCTAGAAGGGAAATGACACATATTCATTTGAGGACTGGGTGGGATGCAGCTTGTCACACCATTAAAGAAACTAGTGGGGAGACTTTTCTGCTGGGTGGAGGGTGTGTCTAAGTTGAGCAGAGAAACATTTAGGCCTCTGGGAACCTGTGAGGTCTAAAGATAATTAAAATAGCATTTGAAATTTCAGATCTTACAATTCAAGATATTCTCTGTTAACAATTATGCCTTTTCGTTTTCACTGTTTCAAAATATCCAGTCTCAGACTAAGCTAGTACCTTTGTTTCTTTCTAAAGTTTGCAGGTGTTTCAACATTTTTTTTTTTCATAGGATATTGTATGTACATAGTCTGATTTCCAATATACAAGCTGTAGTTCAAACTTTATTTTTCATATCAAATAATACATATTTCAAATATCCCAGTCTGGAATACTGAGGGCTTTTCTCTTCATTATGTGTCCTCTGGCTAGTGTTCCATATCTGGGGGCTAGAAATTTGCCATACTTTGCTTTTGATACTTCTTTTTTAAAATTGAGATTCTTAGTTACAAATTTTTGCCGAAATGATACTATACATTACTAGTAGACTATGGAACTAAAGAGAATGTTGGAGAGTCATGCTCACGAAGTGGATAAGAACTACAGAAATTTCGACAGCCCACAATGGCACCAGAGGTGAATACTGCTGCCCCACTCATGCTACCATTATGGAGTCAAACTCACTCATAATGGGACTTTGCTAAACTCTCAAGTCATCTCTTGTCACCAGATGCCTGGTCATCATCAAGCAAAAATTCCCAATTTGTCTCAGCCCTTTTCTTAAAATCCATTGGTGTGTTTCACATAGAAAGTAATTAAATCTTGAGTGCAGCTTAGTGATTTTTTGAAATTTATTTACCTGATAACTAGACTGGATATCAAGTGTTGAAAATTTTCAGCACACTGAAGACCTCTTTCAATACTCTTTCATTACTATCTTCCTCTTCATTTTATTGTCCTGAGTTATTTTTTTTTCCTATTCTTAAATTGTATGTAAATAAAATCATATGTGTGATATTTTCGGGTGTCTGACTTTTTACTAACATTTGTGAAATTCAGACACATTACATTTATAAGTTGCTGTTAATTTTTCATGCTGTATGTTATTTCATTGGATTAATATATCACACTATATTTGTTCTTCTGTTGAGGTCTACTCTACATCCCCCCCACCTCCAGTTTTTGATTATTTAGAAGGAAGATGCTATAGACTTCATTGTACGTGTCTTCTTCTACTCATTTATACTAACCTCTGTTGGATACACAGGAAGAAGCAAATTTCTGGACCATAGGTTATAAAGATGTTCAGTACTCTTGATAGCTCAGCTACCAATAGTTTTCAAAAATAATTGCACCAATTTGCATTCCTGTAGTTTTGCATATATATTCTGAACACTCCAAATACTTCTCAAAACTTGATATTGTTACTTTTATTTTTCTAAGTTACAGGCATGTGGTGAGTATACACTTATATCTTTTGATTCCAATTTGCATTTCCTGATGAATAATTATATCTCAAACTTTTATATGCTTTTATATTTCATATCACTTTTTACACGTGTTTCTCTGTACATTTAACATTTTATCTCATCTTTATTTTTATAATTTATAGGCATTCTTTGTTATTTGCACATTAGTCTTTTTACAGATATGTATACTATAAATATCTTTTTTCCTCATTCTATGTCCTGCATTTTTAATCTCTTAAGAATTTCTTTGAATTAGTTAAAAGTTTTTACACTTAGTGAATTTCAGTTCATCAATTTTAGTCTTCTATTAGATTTTTGTCAATGCTATTTAAAATAATATATTCGCTTAGCACAAGGTCATGAAGATTTTATCTTATAACCTTTTATTATTTTGTATTGTCTTTTACATTTAGCTCAATAATCCATCTGAAATTTAGTTTTGTGTATGAAGTAAGGAAGAGTCCTAGGTTCATTATTTTTCAATATAGTCAAAACTATAGTATTTGTGAAAAAAAGTAGTGACCACTCAAATTAAAACAGGAACTTAGGGGTTACTCTATCCAGCGGGTCACACATCTCCCTGGCATTTACCAAACTCAAAGTGAGGCAGAAGAGTGGACAGTCTGCAGTGTGACAAAAATGGGAAGGGGCTGAGTAAACCCTGATTGGAGGCCGTGGTCCTGTGGGAGCTAGTGACAGATAAGCTAGAAGTACAACTGCCTACATTATTGGTTAGAGGAGAATATTTGAGCTTCTCCAGTTCCTAACATGGAAGTAGAGGCCAAATTTTTGGAAGCTGTCACTTACTGATCAAATCCTGGTTATTTGGGGCCATTGTGCTGTGGTGATTGTGATTTGATCTCCCGGATGTTTTACTGCAGAAGTTATAGTTTGGCTTCTAGACTGGTTTCTATAGGTTGTGGGTCAGAGTTCTCTTTTCATAAATATTTTAGTCATTTTTCAGTTGGCATATCTGTTCCAACAGTACCTATAAAATCAATTGTGTCTACTTAAGTGGTTTTAGAATTTTCATTGTGTTCCATTAGGCTATTTATTGTGTTCCTTCTAGAACTAATACTAGATTGTTGAAATTATTACAGCCTTGTAATATTTTGTTTTATATTTCATGAGTGTTCATTCCCCAGCTTGTCCTCCTCAAGACTGCCTTTTCCATTTTTAATTTTTTCTTCATTTTCATATATAATTTAGAAATAGTTTGTTGATTTTTATAAAAACAATCTGTTAGAATGATCAATAGTATGAACATAGCTTAATTATGAGATTTTTGCCATGTTGAATGTTTAATCCAAGAAATAATATATACCTCCTTAGCTTCAGGTCTTCTTTAATTTTCTTAGCAGTGATTTATTTTTTTCTTTCTAAGTATTTGATGATTTTACTCTATTATAAGTGCCATTTAAAGAAATTATACCCTTTCCTTATTGCTCAATTTAGTTACTAAATCTAATAGCTTATCTGTACAATATATAGATATAGGTATCAGTATACGTATAGATAATGGGTATGGGCCTAACATGGAATGAGGATGGATATGGATATACATACAGGTATAGATATAGGTATTGGTATAGATATAGTTACTGGTATATATATGTAGATGTGCATATAGATATGACTATATAGACACAAATATATAGATATAAATATAGATAAGATATAATTGGGTATTGGCAGAGATGTCAGTATCGATACAGTTATGCATGTAGATGTGGATATAAATGCGGATATATAAATAAAAAGAATCTGATATTATATTGATATAGGTATTCATATAGATGTAGATCTATAGACATATGGACGCAGATGCTGATATAAAGTTATCGATATTTACTATTCTCTTTACTGAGAGAAATGTGGTAAAATCTCTATATCTATGTAGTATTTAGCTGTATCTCCCTTTAATTTCATAAGTTTTCTGTTTTTGATATTTCAACCTGGGCTTCTGCTTATAATATAGAAAGCTCTTACCCCTCCACAAATCTCGCATGTCATAATAATACATAAAATCCAGATATACTACAAAACCATAAATTTTCCTCAGCCCATCAGAGTCCTGAGGTAATAAGGCCATGCAATAAGATAAAAGACTGAAGAAGGAGTCTCTGCAATGAGAGCTGGGATATGTTGCTTGATGTATGACTGAGTTTAGGAGCAAGGGCTCCTTGCACGGTGCGATACAGACAAGTAAGAATCAAAAAAATAAATAAAAACAAAACAAAAAACAACAACAAAAGAAATAACTTTAAGTCAACAGGTATGGACTAACAAGTCAGTATAGATTTTCTGGGGGTGATTAGAAAAGGAAAATCCATATTCACATCATTCCCCACCAAATGCCCAGCAACAAGATGGGAAGAGAGCTGGAGAGAGCGTAAGCCCACTAGTGGTGCATAAACTGATGGGGGCTGCACAAGAGGGACATTCATGAAATGCCTGTGACCTTCTTGATCTTGCCCTCCCAAGAATTGAAAGCTTTAGGTCCCTGAGACTCAGGGATCATTAACAAAGAAAGTGTTACCTGTGCATGGTAGTAGAAAACTCTCCATCCCAGAGGCCTGGGCAAGAAGCTTTATTAGACCAAATCTGTTATGGGACAGATGTACTACTGCAGGGTGGGGAAAAGAGGGACACAGACACGCAAGACTCACCAGTTTAAAGCAGTTTGACTGCAGGGAAATTGGGCAGATAGCCTAACAAAGTTTTTCTCCAAGGCTGATGCACAGAGACTTCCTCATGTGAGACTGAACCATAATGAGCAAGAAGTTCCTTGGCCAAGTCGGGAGCCAGCCAGCATCTTGGCTGCAAGAATAGAATGGAGTATGCACATAGGTAGCTAGATAATCATTCACTATAATACTTTTTGCATCTTTCTTTTCTTTTTCTTTTTAATCTGAAAAATAGCAACTCTAGTGTGCTTCCTTTCTGGTCTCTGTTTTATCTGCAAGAAGCAAACTGCTTCCATTTGCATTATAGTGGATGGACTTCCCCCATAGCTCTGTTATCCTTGAGATATGATTGATATTTGCATCTCAAAGGTGGGAATTGCACATCTTCATCTTTACGTAACTTTCTGTAGTAACTGGCACATATTCTTTATCTGTTATTTATCAGTCTAGGAGTGAATGAGCAAATCCATGGTTGCATAACTCAGTAATTTTGGTAATGTATCCCAGGTTCAGTTTTATCAATGAGTAATTCTCATAACACTATTTTTTAAATATCTCCTATATGAATCATTCTCATATGTTTGTGGGAACACATCCCAGTGTCTGATGTCTTCATTGTTAGAACTCTTGGTTGTTTTATTTTTTTCTTTTCCTAAGCATCTCTGCTGACCTGACCACACTGTGAATTCCCAGAGATTCTGAGGTGCTAATGTGGATCCCCCATGTCATGAGCACATTTTCCATGTCATGAACTCATCTACAGGAACAGTTTTCACATTTCTATTCAATTGCAAATGCTATCAATGTATCTAACTGAGCGTTTAGAATATCTGACAGCCAGTCCAAGCAATTTGCTAAGGTGTATGCTTTGAGATAAAGGAGTGAAAATGACTATCAGGTCTTTAGATACTAACCTTTTTTTTGTAACTAGGGTAGATCAGGTTCTTACTCCTTCTTGATGAGGGGACGTATATATGGAGGCATTTATTTGAGTAAGCTCATTCACGGAGTTTATTAAGAATGTAAAAGTCCATAAATCAGGCTACAAAGGGGCAGACTGACAGGCAAATTGGGGAAGAGGTTGTTGGGAAAGTCTCAGGTCCTGCAGTAGCTGTTTCCTTTACATCAGGGACAGTGGGAGGCAACTAACTTTAGTGTACTATACTTGGTGTCAAAGTGGCAACTCTGGTCACTTGCAAGTTCCATTTTATGCTTTTTAAGGAAGAAAGGAAGGCAGGAAGAGAGGGAAGAAGAGGAGGAAGAAGCATTTTAATTTATTATTTTTGCTGTTGCTTACCTCTATCACCCCCACTGCTGCCTCAGGTCACAAACTTGGGTACTTGGGCTTTACCTGTTCTATACCTCAAGTGCCTGAGCCACAGGGGTGTGCCCTAAGTAATAGTAATAGTAATTATCATTATTAATATGTTCCTTTCTCTGGCCCCAGGTGTCAAACCCAGGTCCTTGGACTTTACATGACCTGTGCTTTAGCCACTGAACCACATGAGCTAATTTTAAGAAAGATCATTCTGACTTCCCTTTGTTAGGGAGCCAGCTAGATATATTTGACTTCTTCCTGGGTATTTCAAGAAATTAGAGAACTGACACTAAGTTTTATCAGAATTGAGTAGGTTTTCCTGTGCTTAAGCAAATCAGAGGTAGTCAATGATTCTTTAGATGAAAAAATTTAAGACTCATCTGTCCTTTAGAAAACCTCAATTTCACCTGTAACATTCATATCTAAGAGTAAATTTTATAGTATTTGGATTTGTTCAATCATTTGATATCCAAATTTTATTGACTTTCTCTAGGAGAAGTTTGTGACAAAAAGAAAGTCACATCAAAAAACAGTGTTTTCTAATATTTTCTTAGAACAGTCTGCATTCCAGGAAGGATTGTTCCAGAGATTCTTTTTCAGAACAGAGCTAACCTTCATCCTGTAAAGGTAGATGACTCCAAAAATACTGCTCTCATAGCTGTAAAAGTGTTTGCTTATTTATGAATTTTTCCCTTCTTCACCAGTTAAAATACTTTTCTCAGAGTTCACTTTTTCTTTTTTTTTTTTGTTTTAAGCAAAGGTGCAGGCAGGAATTAAGATGAATAGATAGGTAGGCAGGAAGAGAGAGGAGGAAGCATTAATTTTATTTTTATTTAGTTGTTTACACTGGTTGTTTTCTCCTGGACCTGGAACTGAACCCAGAGGTGTGTCGCCTGCATCCTGAAGAGGTAGTTGCCACAAAGGCTGCTCTCCCGGGGTGTGCAAGAGTTCATGCCAAAGGCAAAAATATGTGACATATTATTTAAAAAATAAATATATCTGGGTAAAAAATAATATTCATCAAAAAGTAATTTTGATTCTACTTTATTCTCCGTTATTCAGGCCCTTTACGTCCTGGGATAGTTGAAATGAATGTAATATGAAATTTGATTTTGTTTCTTATTTATTAACATTTTGATGATGCTTTCCAATGCTGGAGTTTACTTTAGCCCTCCTTCTTTTAGGAATACTAATAAGCTGAGTATTAGGCAAAGAGACTTGAAGTACCACAGGTGAGTGTGCTGTGCTTTCTTTCACTAATCCTTCCTTTTGAAAAAAAACGTGAAGATAATTATCCTCTTTAGTTTGAATTTTTAACTGGCACTAAGTCTTTGACCTCTCCAGGAATTTTTCCAGGAAGAAGTTCTATAGGACTTATTGTATTTTGTCTCTCATATTCTTAAATCTCCGCCATCCTTCTGTCTTTCTCTGACACTATTATGATGATTTCTTAGTTTTTTGTTGTTTTTTTTCCCCCTCCTTTTTCTTGGAGCTGGCAGACTATTGTTTATTAAGTAAATCTAAAGTGTACTCTCAACAGGATTTTTATAAAACAAATGATTACAAGTCCTTCCTTCACCTGCCCCGTCTCCTACGACCATGGCTTTTACATTATTCAAGTCTTTATCATTGCATATCACTATTTTCTGTCTTTCTTTTTTTTGGTTTGTGTGTCTGACTTTGAAGATCTATAGTTCTTTTCAACATTCAAGGTCTTTGGGCCCCTTACCTGTTCACAGAGCTGTGCTAGTGGAATGAATATTACCCATCAAAGCTTGATGAATTCCATTGACAGCAGTCATTGTGCGGTTAGCTTTGTTTAAATGCTTATTGCCCACACTGCCTTTTGGTTTTCATCAGTCTTCATCTGTGTGACCAAAGGAGCTATGTAATTAAACACCTAACAGTTCTTCAACAGAAAGATTTCATGTACCAGAAAGAAGAGCCTGAGTCACTTGTTCACTTTTTCAAAAACCATTGAAGATCAGATTACTTGTGATGTAATGAAATGTGGAATTAAAGGTAAAGCATTACTTTTAAAATAGAATAATGCATTTTTTTAAATGACAGAAAAGTTTGGGCCCCTCAATGGATGTCTTAGACTGTCAATACTTCACAAGATGACTGTGGGTTCTTAAGGAGATGGAAAAAGAGGACATCATCATTAAGCATGAACTCAATGCCACTCATTTACTCACTCCCTACACATTTAATCAAAGTTTAAATATACTCAGAACTCACAGCAGAAGACACTTTACTAAGTGTCACTTTACTAAGTGGGAGCTACTAATTTTCAGGTAAAAGGAAAGAGAGTAACAAAAGGAAAACAAAAGATAGAAGAAGAAACATAAGGTGAAAATTAGCATTTATTGAGTGAATCTATACTGCTGCTTTTGCTAATATTCGAATAACATACTTTGAACGAGATGTGATTCCTTCATGCTTTTAGGTTATTTAATATAAAGTCTCCATTAAATTGCTATTACTAGCACTATGTATTATTATCACCATCTAGGGAAGACAAAATCTAATGTCATAGAGGTTACAGGACTAGAACAAAACCATGAGGATCCCAGTCTGAAATTATATGCCTTGGGTTACTTACTACTCATGTAACAAGTAAATAAAAATGAACAACAACTGACACCTGCGTAAGACAATTGAAATATATTCTTTTAAGCTGTTCTTGCTACCCAGTTTTGCTGGTAGCCTGCAGACTTTTCAAATTTATAGTAGGAGAGGGTAAGTGTCATTAAAAAAGTAAGACAGGAGTCTAAGATGAATTTTACCAGCTCCCAAATTTTGACCAGAGTCAGTTATGATACAAGATCCTCTTCTCATCCCCTTTGTGCTCTATTTTTGGATCATTCTCAAACTGTAGTTGGGGAGTCATCTTCAACCAGTTTGTGTTCTCAATGAACACTTAGGGAATATTTAATATGTTCCACGAATGGTACATATTTGATATTCAATTAACGCTCAAGGCAACTTTAGAATCAGAGTGAGTATACAGGATGAATATGTGAGCAGATAGAGAAAAAAAAGAATTAAAGTAGAAATAGTAAGCACCCAGCTCCCTAACCTGATTTTGGAGCAATGTCACTGATGTATGAAATCTTACTCAAATTGTAGGAAACCAATTTTTGAAACTCAAGCAGGAAGATAGTCCTTTGTTTCCATATGTTGGGAGTCTCAGTGACATTGTAACTGTTTTCAAGGAGGAAATCAAAAGGCCCTGTCTCTGAAGGAATTCCTATTGACCCAGGTTTTAGTAACTGAGGGAAAGGAAGGCCAGGAAAAGTCAAGGCAAATGGTAATTCTCCAGTAAGTACTGTTAGGTCAACATGTCTCTATTTTTGTTCCTGTGCTTCCCCGTTGTCTTACTGTACTTTCTCAGATATCTCCCTCTTCATCTCTATCATTTTGCTTCTTTTTCTCCCCTGACTTTAACCATCTTTATTCATTTACTACTGTTTATAGACTGAGTTGCCATCAGGAAACATGAGATAAAAATATTATTTACCAGGAAATATCAATTTTCTCAACCAGGATATGTTCACTGACATGTATAAATTATACTGATAGTATAAACACATGTGCATATATATATGTATATACACATACATACATACATACATACATATATATATATATGGAGTATTTGATTTGAAGGGTCTTATAAGAGCACATGAGTTTGGTGCCAGAAACCAACTCAATGCTCTAATTACTTTTTTGAGCCAGTTTTCCTACAAATATGCACTCCCGCGCTCATTTTGAGACTTCATTATACACAGCTCTCCTATATACTTAACTTCATTGATAAAGTGCCTCGCCATTCTCAAAGGTCCAGCTCAGAGATCAGTAAATATTTATTGAAAGGATTTGTTGAATGAATAACAATGCTTTCCTTTGAGATGAGCTCTCATTTCCCTTCTCTGCATGCATAAAGGTTTCACAAGCTTCTGAGAAACTTCATGGAAGAGCGTGGAGAAAGAATAGTTCCAGAATGCAACACTGTGGGCTTGAAATATCTGTCACTCATGATTCACACATATGACTTCACCTGTTTTGGTCGGCTGTTCTGCCCTTCCCACATTAAAGATAGGAACTTATTCTATCCTCCATACTGTGAGTTCAGACAGAAGGGACACTTGTCTTCTAGAACAGAAATTCAATGATCATGCAAGTTGTGGGCATATGGGAATGATCTTCAGAACGGGTGACAGAAGATATTGTGAAGAGAGGTAGAATAGTCACAATACTGGTCTGAGATCCCAGAAACCAGAGAAAGGGAGTGCTACACCTCAGAACATCTTGAATTTTGATAGCAAGGTGGAAGAAAGTTCTTTCCGTAAGGGTTTCTTGGTCACACCTTTGAGTAAATGCATATTGAGCTGGAATAATGGAATGGATAAAATCAGTTCTGTATCTCTGATGATGAATTTAGTTTTTGCCTTTGTCCTCTTTTGCTCTCAGTCTTATTTAGACAAGAAGACCACTGAACCGAGACAGGCATTGCCCGCCCACCGTACAGAGCTGAGTGCACTGTCACTGCTGTATAAATCGCCTTCTTCTTTAGGATAATAACAATATATATCATTCTTCTTTTCTGGGATGGCAGAGCTCATGCTCATTTATAACAGTTTGGCCATCCAATTCAGTTTGCATCTTCATATTTAAACAGCTTTGCATTTGTAATGATAATAATAATAATAATAATAACTAAAGATGGTTGGCATATTTCATATTTGAAACATGGGATTCAAAAGTTCCAGGTAAAATCTTCTCTTCCTTCTTTTGCTACATAGTCTATGTATTATCAGTACAATTTGTTGAATGCTTATTCCTAGCTTTAACTAAGTAGTAGAATGTATTCTATTTTTGTAAGGACTTACAGTTCTCCAACTTAAATTCTCAAAATCATTGCGTCTTATGTTTATATATGCACATTAATAAGAAGTTTCTTAAGTTTAGAAAGTATTTTATATGCCTATAAATCTCCTACAACATCTCCAAATGATCAGATCATTTATATTAGATTGAAAATTACCAGCAGGAAGGGAGTTTTCTTCTATCTATGTATAGAAGAATGTTTTACATAGAATTATTGCTCTGTAATTTTTTTCTTTATCCGAATAATGGTTATCACTTCTCCAAACTATCGCAGACATTTTAAATCATCAAACATTCTTAGCCTATCTCTTTATTTATGAAGTCAAAACAATCATTTTTTAAATAAAAAGGCCTATGAATGATGATCTCATATCAAGTAAAAAAATAGAAAACTGTCATGCTATTTAACTGAATTGAAATTATGATTTCAATCAAATATGGTGTTTGTATATAAATATCCTGAAGTCCCTAGCTAAAAAACAAGTCCCAAACTGTTTTCTTTATAAATTTCAAGCTATATGGGAATAATTTTGGAGATATCTATATAACACAAAAACAATCAGTTTCAAGAAGAAAAAAAAATTAATCTGAATTGTACCTATTAACACCTTTATGAAACTGATAAGACAAGTGATTTTTTAAAAAATTGTTTTCTTGGCTAAGCAAGTATATGCTTAAGCATATAGCTTGTATATGTACTATTCATATAATATATTATTAAAGCATTTTAAATACATTTGGGTATTCCAACATTATTAAGCTATTTGCCCCTCTTGCTAACACTGAGAAACACTAAGAAACACTAAGAAACAGTGTAAATCTGGGAAATTAAAGTAAATGTATCATTTCTCATGCTCACTGAAAAGATGACATGATTTGAGGAAAATCAGAGAAACTACTGGATGTATTACTGAAAAGATTAGATTTGGAGTGTTTGGACTATAAAACAGGATCTGGTTTGATTTCCAATTTTTCCAGTCCAAAGTCGACCAGTTGAAAACAATAGCTAACTCTCAGTTCATACTTCTACATACAAGTTCAGTTTCCATCACAAATTCAGTTGCTCATCAAAAAAGGCACAATGTGTGATTTGATCTGTCTCTGCATTGTAGTGAAGTTTGCAGTTTGCTAAAGTGACAACTTTCATTTTAGATTCTCATGAGGGAGGGTAAAAATAAATTAATCTTTGTCAATTTCAGTGTTTTCCTTGTTTTATTGTTATTATAAACCATTCCATGGAAAGGAAAAATAGTGTCACCACAGGTTCATCAAACTTGAAGCTAAAGATTAAGTGAATGTCTCAGACTTAGCTCATTCTGAGAGAGAAGGTACATATAACTCCATGTAACACAGATTAATCTGCATTTACAGGACACCTAACTTTATTTCTCTGTTTAAAGCGTGTGATTAGAATATTGAATGCCAATACTTATTTCTTGAAAATAACAGGAGAAAGTTAATGTTGTATATGTTATATCACTATATGTATAGATAGCTATATCTATTATCTATATGTGTACATATATTATAAATATATATATATATATTTGCTGAGTAAGGTTGGGGGATGATAAAACATACACAGCAGAGTAAAGAAACATACTGAAGGTTTTATAACTTTCTATATTTGAAGCATTCCAGTAAAAATAATCATCTGTACTGCCTTCCTAGAACATTTATTTAGAAATGTGGATTGATAGATTGTCAAACCTGGAAGACACCTGAGACATTTCCTCTCTGTTCACCCAGAAAATACATAGATTATGTAGCTCATAGCCAAAGTTTATGGACCTGAATCTGGCTAATGGCAGCCTGCAAAATGGAATTTAGCTTGGATTTTCCAGGCCAGCATTTTTTCCTCTTATAGCTAATGGGCCTACTTTTGTATCTGTAAGTGTTAAGCTCTGAGGTGACAATTTACAAAGGGAAAAATTTACAAATTTTCAATGTAAAGTAAGTTTACAGACATTTTCACTCGTAACCACTGACTAGCAAAAAGTTCCTGAGGTAAGAGGATATAGAATAGACATCTGGATAATAAAGATGCTAGAAGGAATGAAGGGATACTTACTTTTGCATCCCTTATAGATGCAAGGTGAACAAACAGATTACTCAAGTCCTTTGCTTTCAATATGGAAAACAACTATACTGTGTGGTTTAATTTGCATGCATGCATTTTCTGACCAATACAGGAGAACAAAGCACAACAATTAATTCTTTTTTTATGTGCATATTACATTTATTTAGTCTTTAATGTCCCCTTGAGGACAGGTTTCATAATCATTGCTTTGTACTGCATCATACTTACTACATGCAAAAAATTCAGACTACTGGTTTGGGGCAGACTTGTACATAATTGTCTAATTTTAAATGTTTTGACTTATTTAAGGTACTCTACTACCAGCCCAATCAGGGCATTTCTGGATAAAAAGTAAATTAATGTACCTTTCTCAGTCTGATCAGAGTGGCCAAAAACTGATCCAAAGACCATGTAAAGACCACCTGAGTGCAATAAATAGCAAAATTAGGAAGAGACACATCTGGAAGATGGTTTTTGATGCATAAACATTAAGAGAAAATGAACAAATACTACACAGTGTAAGTAAGTGGATCTAGATTAACTTGGTTCAAGAGGTGAATATGTATAGAGCTGTAGCATCAGAAGGAAGACTACCAAAAGAGCTCAACCCTGGCTCCTTTGTGGAGTTAATCATTAAAGGTTCATCTTTATTTAAGATAATCCCTTAGTACTGCTGCTCTGCATGCAAAATGAAGGACCTTCCCAACCCTGAAGATTGCAACATTGTACCCCTTATTAAATAAATGGACAGGTTTATGCTTCTTGAACCTTGATCTTGTAAGTCCCCTTGAAGCTACATGCAGCCATCTTCTGTGTAGGATGCTGGGGAAAATTCTGTTGCAGTGCCCAACCTCATCAATGCCTCACTTCTTCCCAAAGGCCCAAACACTGAGTTTCTCCCTATTCCTGCCACTTGATATCAGGGAAGATATGTAACTCTTTCAAGAGAAATTCATTCCAAATAGTAAATGTAATAAATATAAAAATTCTTAGTACAAGATAATAAAGTACAAAGTGTAGCTTCTTGTATGGAGCTATATCTCTCTGTTCCATTTAACTGTTACCACAGTCTTTGTGGGCTCCTTTCTGCTCATTCCATTGGGAGGGGTGATATGATTTTCTAAACTTTTGTCTTTTCTGATGACTCAGTGATATGCCCAGGGGCTCTGTTGATGCAAATCTATTTATAACAATGTCTTAAGGACAAGTATCTTTGAAGGCCTAAATTATCTACAAATCTGGGGCCCAGGGAATTCAAACTGTTCTCAGGACTATTTTTACCATTTCTATTCCCTTATGATATTAGATAGACAGGGAATTTCCTGCCTAACTATCATTACTCTTTTATAATAACAAAGTCAATTTGGATATAAATATGCTTTCTAAGTGTTCAGCATAATACCTACAGGCAGTTTAGCATTGGTGGGGTTAGTTATTTCTTGGAATGTATTTAATCCATTCTATTGATTCTCTTTCTTTATCAGCACAGAGGTATCCTCAAACATTTGTGGACTAATGGCAATCTGCTCTTTATGCTCAATAGACCAAATCTACTTCAGGGCAATTCCAAACCACTAACTGGCTTCAGAGTATTCCTCTACTTAATAAGGGAACCTGCTCCTTCTGTCTTTGTTGCGTTCTTTCTATGCTTCAGACAAAAAGGCCTGGTCATCTTTCTAGGAACCCATAAAAAACATAATTGGAGAAAGAAATATCTTTGGAGTGCTACAGATAACACACTGACCCTGTACTCTAAGGAAAGTTGAGAGTTAGAACTTGGAAACATAACTCGCACAGAAAACATTAAACTTTCATAGTGCTAGACTCTTTCTTGACATTTCTGCAACATTTGAGGTTCTAAGGTACTGGCCAGGTAAGAGGAGAGGGCTAGGTGGGGAATGTTGGGTTGAGAGGTGGGTAGATAGCTTCCTAATGGCCCTGAAATTTCTCTGAACTTGTGATTGTCTGCTTCCCTATCCCATTTTCTCCCTTCCAAACAAAGACCTCACACCAATTTCTTACTTCCTCAAGACTGCAGCATGAAGTAATGGTGTTGGCACCTCATTCACCTTTGCAACCTGCCTTTCATGAGGCTTCCTCTCACTTGGCAGAGTTCTATGACTGATTTTCCTTTATTTCTTGACAGCAATCAGCATGTTTCCCTGCAGCCCAGCAGAGGTGCAAACCTGCTGTCTCATGACGTTTGAACCGAAGACCAGACTTTTCATGGAGGTCCTAGGGTGAGATGTGCACTCTGTGGGTCCCTGGGAAGATTAAAGAACTCTGAGATGACACCAATGGTATGGTTGGAGGTGTTAGCAAGGAACTGAGACATCATGTCCCAGGGAGTCAACACAACACATTTGGAGTTTCCAGCCTATGCAGACATTGATATTGCATTAATGAGACACTAGAATGTTACAGTAGGGAAAATATAGCAGAAAATTCAAAGTTTTGTTGAAGCATAGTCTTCTACAACTAGTTAATTAGGAGTAGGAAGAACACGTTGATATGTTTGAGCTCACATATCTTCAATAACTAACCTTACTTTTGTGATATACCCGACAAGAAAATGAGGTTTTATCAAAATTCTAGGAAAATCCAAGTCATTTGAAAACTAAAAAAAAATATATATATATTTATATATATATATATCCACCATTTAAAAAAATTCACATTTAATTTTGGTAATAGTTAAATTAGTATCAGGATGCTTCCTAATTCATGGTCTCCCTGTACTCTAGAACACATGTTCCTTAAAGAAAAAGACAGCACAGTCGGGTGGGAATGGTGAGGGGCTGGTGGGCAATGAGGGAATTGAACTGTCCCTGGAGTTGCCTTGTAAGCAATTGTTGGCCTTGCTCCCTTCCTCCCAAAGAAAAAAGGATACCCTGATTCAGCCTAGAGCATATAAGGGCTCAGCACAATCATAACATTGAATGAATAGATAAATGAGAAATATGCACTACTTCTAGGTGAAGGATAATCACTCACCTCATCAGTTCTCTCCCAATCAGCAGATAGGCTGGCTCTCAACTTGCTGAATTCTTTGTTTTGGAGAGATTATTGTCTAGATTCCTTTTTCAGAGAGCTATGCTTTCCTAATTGTTGTCAGTCTTCTTTCAGGTTCCTAACAGCTTTACCTATTTCTTCTCATCTGTTATCAAAGTCTGCTCACTTACAAAGCTCTGAATCAGTCTCAGGTGCCCACTGTGAATGGATGCCTCTTTGTTTCTTCTCACACAATTATTTCTATATTTTATTCTTGACTTCCCCGCATGTCTCCTTCTCTCCCTACAGTTTACTCTCAACATTACTGTCCTGTGATCTCTATCCTTGTCTAGTTCTTGAAACAATCTTAGATTCATAGTCAGGAAACATGTTAAAGTGGGTGAAAATTGAGAAAATAATGACTTAGGGCTGATGCTTCTCTGACTCCTGCAGTAAAACAAACACAGATGTCCCAGTGGTATCTTACCAGCCACTCTGTTCCTTAACTTATGCTACCCCTTTCTTGCCCCTTAAATTCTTAGACTTGCACATAGCGTTTGTGTCACATAAGAACATTGAACTTCATTTATTTCACAGAAGTTGCAAGCCATGTTATAAAATTTTACCCCAAAGGAAAAGGACTTATGTGTTATTTGGTCAAATCACAGCTTGTTTTGCTTTCCATTGTCTTTAACAGAGCAAACATAGTAGGAATATCTACTCTGCAGGAAATTAAAAAAAAAAAAAAATGAATGAATGACTAATCTGCTACTACTGTTTCTTGCTATTCATCCACTCTAACTTTTCCTCCACTTTGTTTCCTCTAAGTCCTCATTATACATTTTGATTCCATGGGATCTTGCTCTCAGAGATCATGGAGGTAAATTTCCATGACCTTGACCTCAAGAAGAGGTTAGGACTTCGGCTGTGTCACTTACCTGCTGACTAGTTTTAGAGAATGCTGTTATCTCTAAAATGTTATTATCTATCTTCTTAGGTTGTATGACAATTAAATGAGATGAATGGCCCAGCACTAGAATAAAGCCATAAATAAAGAAACTTTAATGTTTACCAATTCTTACTGATAAATGCATTGCAATGTAGGATCTACCCAGCAGAAGAAACTTTAATTGCCAAAATGACTGATGACAAATCTTAGGATAGTAAGTACTACCATGGAATGTGTTGGGATGAGTATGTATTCCTTTTTATTTAATTAAAACTTTATTAGTTATTTCTCAGTGCTCTTCTCATATATGTCTTTGAACCTAATTTCACACAAGTAGTTAGACCCAAAGCCTAATTGCTTTAGTTAGTGAGTAATTCATAGAGGAAATATAGTTAATAGGCTAAACTCTTATTTAAGAGATCACAAATTGGACTATTTGGGTGGACCAGAGTTGATTGCCAATTACATACTATGTCTCATTCATTCACTTGGAAAGCCTTCCTAAGATGGGAGATATAATTTTCCCCTCAATACAGAAAACCATATATACAAATGTTTATGCTGATAGTTCCAACTTATGCTCTTGATTTTCTATATCCTTTTGAGCAGGGGTGGAATAAGAATCACTGTACAAGATGAGCTGTGCTGCCATTCATTTACAGCACTTAATTGAATGCACTGTCTTTGTCCTTTATCTGTTATTCCTGGTCCCTGTGGACACTGGGCACTATGAGGTTCTAAGTCACAATTTTGTTCACTAAGTGTGTGCTGGAGCTTGTAATGAGTTTGTCTAAAGTCTTTCACACCTCTGCTTTCCATAGATGGTTCATTTACCTTTCTGAAACAGAACAGAGCTGTTTTTAGATTTCTCTGATTTCTACAGACAAGGTACTCCTGGGACCCTGCTGTAGAAAGTGTTCACTAAGGCACATTCTTAACTGACTGGCTGATGGGGGAATAGGGAAAAGCAGCCTGAAAGCCTATGTCCTATATGCTTCATCCCAGCCTCAGAGTTATTAATTGTACATCACAGCATTCTCTTTCCTCTAAATATACGTCTAGCTCCTTTATTAAAACTTCGTACTAATTACTTCTATCACATCCCTCAATGGGTTGATTCCATATGCAATGTATTAATTACTCCTTGCAAAGTCTCTAACATAAATTCCTTTGGTGTATGTCCCTTATTGCTTCTTAAAATCGTGTCTCTTTATTCTTTTAGTTGATGATAACTTATTCTTGTTGCTTTCCCTTTTGCTTTCCCTTCATCTCGACACAACAATCATAGGTAGCAGAGATTTTCAATAATGTATTGTCAAAATTGAGTCAATTTCCTTGCGTATATTCCTCTGCTTCAGTAAACCATGGGTCTGCTGGATATTTTTTAAATAAGCTATAATCTGACTAGGGGTTTGAAGGGTTTTGGATATGAATGATTGGGAACAGAATCTTTGACCAACATTATCCAACATAATTATCTTCCAGGATCAATATAAGTAGGGAAGAATACTAGGCATAAAGGAAGGGAGCATGAGAACAAAAGGCAGACAAATGAGAGAAAGGTAACAATTTCCATTTGTTTGGCTCTTTAAAGGCAAGAAACAGCCAGTGAAACTCCTTAGAGTGATCACAGAATACTACATAAACTCTGCTAACAACGGGTCTTGCCATATACAAAGTTAGAAAGGACTCAATCCTAGCAAAGCAACATCAAATAAACACCTAACTTCTTGTAATTATTTTTTATCTTTGTGTTTCAGAAGAAATATATGGTTTTTGACTCAGATAAAAATATATGGACTTCTTACTGATCCAAACTAGATGATTACATTGATAGTATATACATAGTATAAATAAATACCATTTCTTAAAGTGACTAATACTGCAAGTGACCAATAATCCAGAGAGTAATCCTACCAGACAAGCCTGGAGAATGAAAAATACACATACTGTTTCCATTGACTAGAAACAAGTAAAAGTATGGAAGTCTATTTCTGAATACATGACTTTGACAGGAGAAATATAAATACCAGACAAACACAAGGGTCAAGGAAAAGATGACCTTTGATGACTGAAAATGTGTTAAGGCACTACACAGAAATCAGCATACATGTGTTTTATCCTTGATTTAACATAATACTTTCAAACTTCAATTTGATAATCAATAAAAAAGAAAGGAATACCTGCATTTCAATAATGTATAGATCAATTGTTTATCATGATTCGACACTAGAAAAATTAATATTTTTAGCAATAGTATTGTTTAAATTGGTCACTCTAGTAGATTAATACTATTTTAACATAATTTCTCTCTTTATTGGGAGTGCAGATGCACATTGTTTAATTGCAGGCATCTATCACTTGATACTAATTCTATTTTCTATGCTATTCCCTTCTATTGTGTGCCTTGCCCTACCATTCCATTCCATTTTCAATTCCTTTCTGTTCTATTCTATTCCATTCTATCCTATTCTACCCACTTCTGATGTATTCCACTCCATTCCTTCCCTTCTCTTATATTCCTGTCTACCCTTCTCCATAATATTTTACTCAAGTCTATCCATTCTGTTTTAGTTTTCGAATATCTCCTTGATGAATTAACTAATCTCATTGGGTACTTAAATGCCATAAATTAACCCTGAGAAACCTAGCAGACTTTGGAAATACCTTGGTGCTCACATTTAATTACACAGAAATAGTTCTTTTCAATCTATTCTGTGAAATAACTAGACATTTTAAACACCTCCCCAAAGATCTGTATCTCAAAACATGAGCCTGCCTTGAAGGAGCCCTTCATAAGAACTTGGGTCTGGAAATTGGATCACCAGTGCTTTATTCATGTTATATGCCCGAGGCAGCCAGCCTTCTAGAGAGATTTTCTGTGTTGTATTTCACTATTATAACTCCATCATGGTCAATTAGCAAGACAGACTCCTGGCTTTTAGGCTTGAAAATGAGGTTTCTTGATTATTTATGTTTCTAAGATGTTATTGAGTAATTCAGCTTAGTAAAGAACTTCTATATGCTCCATCATGATGACTGTAAATCCAGGTGTTAATACTCTCAGATGGCCCATCATCTCACTGGAGATACCTAATAAAGCGGCCATTAGCTGACTGTATATGGTGATGTAAACTATACTGCTAGCTGAAATTCCCATTACCAAGAGTACCACTGTGGAGGTAGAGGAGATTATCTAAGTAGGGACTAGCTATGATCATAAAGAAACCATGGAAACAAAGATGTTCCCTTTACCCTGTGAAAGTGTATGTGCATAAAACATCAGAACTGAAAGGCTTGTAGGAAAGGAAGATTTGATATGTTGCATTATGAAATTAGCAGGATAACTTACTTTCACTGTAGGCATTAAGCAGGTGTGAATGCAGCAGCTTCTAGTAGTGCTGGTTTGTCCCAAAGGATATTCAGTTATTTTCCCTTTGGCAAATCTAGCATTACAGAGGACTGAAAATTAGACTTAGGAGGCAAAAGGAACTTTTGCTTCTACCTGGCAATACATCTAGAAAAGTCTCTGACATTATAAATATTTGGTCCAAAAGTTATCACTTGGTTCGACGTTTTTGGAGGAAGAGGAAAAAATAAAGAACCTCAATGTCTTAAGCAAAATAGCACATTAAATATTGAAAAAGTGAACTAAGGTTAGACTGGGACCCTGGTTGTATGGATTCTAGCCTTGATTCTTCCCTCAAGCTAACTACCAAATTGAGACTCATGATTCCCCTTTGGATCTCAGTTTCTTAGTTGAGGAAGTCAGGATTCCTGAAGTACTATCATTGCAGTACTCTGTAATCAAATAAAAATAATTCATTTAAAAAATTTTAACCCAAATGTGGCATCACAGTCCTCTACACAGGGCCACAGAGAGCAGCTGTTTGCCCTGTGACTAGAATCGGGATACAGAAGGAAACTCTGAATTGAATGAGCTGATTCTATGATTTTTTTCAGTCCTGATCCTGTGATTAGTCAAATTAATTACCCTATGACCCCATGGTATTAGAGAGCAGTCCCTAACATTTTCTACTTCTGTGCTCCAATTAGCCAAAATTTGGATTGGTTCATCTGATGTCTGTTCTTTCTCTTCATTTTGTCTTAATCTTACCCTCCTTTTCAATAACTTCCCTCCATGGACACAGGGTTCCAAAATCTCTGACTCAGAATACAGAAAAAAAGAAAAAGAAGAAGCATTCATTTTAATTTAGCCGGGGGAAAATGTTGTTTGCTTTGTCCTAAATGGCCTGAAATATTTGAATATTCCTGATCATTAGGTGACTTTTTACAATCTTAACCATCAAGAGTAATAGACCAGCACTGGGCTTAAATGCTGCAGGAAATTGAGAGTCAGCTGAAAGCATGGTCTCTGCCTTACCAGAGTTTATAATCTAACGGAGGAGAGAAAAATATATACAAAACACCCCAAGGAAACATAAAGTACTATAACAATATACAATCTTTAAAATAGCATCCATCCTGCAAACTATTGACAGATTAATCTTTCCCAAGCACTGCTTTTATCATGTCCTTTGCCACTCAACAGCCCTCACAACCTTATTTCTTATCACATTAAGTCCAAACTCCTCTGCTGTTTTTCAGGATCTCCTTAATCTGGCTTCACCTGGTTTATCCAAATTTATGTCTTATTCTTTCCCTACCAGCTCAGAATGTCTCTAAACGTTTGGGTCCTGAAGTCTTTCTCAGTTAATTATAGGGCTTGTGAGCCTTGATTCCACCTCACCTTTGAGTTCTTTGGAATATTAGAGTACATTCATAGATTAATGTAGAAATACAGCAAAATCCACAATAACAAAGGATTAGATACAACTTCCTTCTTGAAACTATTTCTAGATGGAGAAGTTCATACTTAACTTTCACTTATTTGAAAATCAATGTGGTCTGTAGTCTTTAGAGACACATGTTTGGATCCTGGGCTTTTCCATTGTTACTTGAATGCTTGTGAACTGCAATCTATGACTCACCTAAATTTGGTTGTCTGAATTATAAAGTTGGGATAGCTTGCAGAAATATTATGATAGCTAGAGATTGTCTACTGAAGGACTGAAGATGAAGTTTATCTAGTAGTATTGTATAAATATCTTGAAACCATTACAAAAATTAAAATGAATAATAATGTCAAAACTGACTCTCATCTACCTGTCCATATTTTTTGACATAGCAACAAGATTATATATTTCTTAAATTTAGAGAATAAATATGTTGGTGACTTGACATTGCATAACAGAGATACTTAATAAATATTGCATATTTGGTTAGAATTCAAGTTTTCAATTCAAATTCAAGTGACAGTACGCTGTGGTAGATAAGATGGTCTACTCTGGAACAAGATTCATGAGCTCAAATCCCAGCTTTTTCTTTCACTTGCTGTGAGGCCATCAGCCAGTGACTTCAACTTCTTGGACCTCAGTTTCCAAGTAGCTGTAATACCTATCTCATAAGATTGTTATGAGGATTATGAGCTTGCATTTTGTACAGCTACTGTTTGTAATATAGAATATGTATGCTTAGAATGATGATTAGCTAACAGTAAGACCTCTATCAGTGATTATTATATACATTTCTAAATTACATATACTATTTTCCTTCACCATCATTTTAGTTCTTCTATCTTTTCTGATGCTCTTTTTTTCCTGTCATCAAACTGCAATTATGTTTCATATTTGGTCACTGATAATAATGCTGATAAACAAATTATGTAATTTTAAAAGATTTGAAAAAGGGAAAATATACAGATTACTTGGCGCAGTGTTTTGTTTTATTTTTCCAGAGTAACTGAGATAAATAACAAGTAAGCTTAGTTCATAAAAGCAAGACACATTGGTTCTCACTGGTGTATACATTTATCTCAGATAATAAAGATTTATTGTAGGAAAGCATGAGGAAGAAAGGAGGAAGAGTGATGTCTTCCAGCAGTTATTGACAACACTATGGACAATACTATGGGAAAACTGGAACCTCATTACCATTCTTCCAGATGTAAGGACTTATTCACATTTCCTCTCTCTTAGCTCTGGAGATCAGGCTAAATCTCTATGACTCAATCACACAAGAATAAAGGCTGCCCCATAGTAAAGGATGCCAGCTGCCCCCACTCTGATGTGCTCCACTATGGTCCTTGCATTCTCACCCATTCTCTCTTTTTAGCAGTACCACACCTCTAGCCATTAGAACATATTCACTTTTCTCTTCATAATTCCTTACTCGAAGCTTCTGCACACAGCTTTTTTTTCTCTGTAGCTCATTGTGTTCCATTACTCTATTTCTCCTTTTCTCTCTCTTATACATTCCAACAGATTTTTGGCCAGAGAATGCATGACCAACCAGAGAGCATAAGATGTTCCTGCGTCCACTACTCTTATGTTTAGGTACCTCATGGGCAGTAGGAGTGTTCCATTGGGTCACAACCCTTCATCTCACATTCATCAACTATGTATAGAGTGACAGGATCACAGGTCACAAATCATACCAACTATGATTAAGAGGTGCTTTTTAAGGGGTTTGTGGGCTTAGCAACCACTCAGAATATGATAGACTTTTCTTAAGTGCAACTAGTTTGTTATCAACTTCTAATGAGAGAGTAAATCATTGAAAGACATAGAAGCAAATTAACTTTGATTTATATTGAGGCTCAAGGAATACCAAAATATTTAGAGAGAGAACTAGGTTAGCTCATTTGTGGAACTTGGTCCATACAGAAGAAATCAGACAATATCAGGATCATATTGTGAATTTTCAGACTCTTAGGGGTACTAAAGAATTTTAGGTATTTGGGGCCCTTAGTAAGGAGTTATAGAAAACAACATAAACCTGGTCACAAATGACCCTTTTTCCTTGTTCTTCCTTTCTATCTCTTCTATTTTACTGTCCACTGGAACTTTTATTTTTAATTTTTGGCTATAGTTCTAAGGATAATTATTAAAAATTTTTTCATAATCAGATTTTATTTCCACAGTAAAGTACCAGGCTTCTGCCAGTTAGTTTAGACAAAAAAAACAAACAAACTTCCTTCTCAAATTAGAAGAATAGCCAGCATGTTTGTGTCCTGATAAGGAACATTATATCGGAAGAGACAATGCAATTCATTTATATAAATGCACTTTGGTTATTAAACCAAAGGCACATGCAAATTTGGGGATGTTTAGAGCAAACTTGGGATGAGCAGTGTCCTTCAGTAGACTGAAGGAAATTCCTTCTCCTCTGCAATGATTATTGGAAGCAGGAAGAGCAATCACTCAGTTCTTTGAAAACTGAACAATTTCTGAACTTGATTTTCCAAGTTAGGAAGCATCACATATATCCAGATTAGAATGCTGTATCTTGCTGCAAACTTGAAAAATACTTTCCAGTTTTAGCTAGATTATGCAGGCCCATGGTAAGGAAGTAATAAAATTCAATTTTTTTTTCTTTTAAATATATATATATGCATGTAATAATACACGGTAATGTGATTGTTGGGTCTGACCCTGCCTCACACAGACCATATGGCCTTTGGTGACAATTGACCACTATTTCAGAGTCTCCAGAAAGTCAAGAGAACTAACTCAATCAAATCTGAAGTTCCTCTGGCTTCCATAGTAGAATGATTTCATTACTCTCCAAACAAAGAGTGTTAGGATAATTTTTAAAACTTTCAACTTTAAAATAAATTCTGAGGGTACAAAATGATTGTCCTTTCTCAGGGCCTTACTTGTTTATTTCATGTGCTTCAGCAATTTGGTCAACTTTACAGAAGACTAAAGCAAGTTCACATAATAGAACTCAAATGTCAGCATTTTTTTCCATATGAAACTCTAGGTCCATGTGAAGACCAACATCCCAAACTGTCTTCTGAAAGGACCTTCTTGCTTTTACATTATTTCTGTGGATATACACTCAACTGTCTGTGTGAGTGTGTCTGTGCTATGCTGATGAAATGGCTAAGGAAGAATGGGGAGGAAACATGTCCAGGAATCTTCATTGACAAACAGCACACTCTGTTCAAGGAGGCGAGGCAGAGGGCTAACCATTCTCAGAAACTTTTATGGTTGGATTAGGAGCCCAGAAACGCTTAGTATGGCAGTTTTGACTACACTTGTCTTTATTGAATTCAACTATTAAAAAATGTCAAGAGGGCAAAACCATTGCCATATACATTATTTGTACATCTGATAATGGGAGAATACCATTTGAAAATGCCCTGATAAAAATGGAAGGCAAATGCAGTATTGTCCAAGGAAAACACTGGTCCTGTATTACTAGTGCTTCATTGATACACTTCATTCCAGATGCACAGAGGTCAACCTGCAACAGCTGGTGTAACTATGTGAAGGTCTCCCTTATAGGCTGGGTAGCCTGTCTGTGTTGCATCCCCTATGGTGCCTTACTTAGTCTTTTCTTTTTATTTTTTTTAATGTTTCAGTGTTTATCCCAGAAAAAGTAAAAGAGGAGATAAATATATTATTATTATTATTATTATTATTATTTTTGGAGAGCACTTGTACTGCGTGAAGCTACATATCTACAGCATCTAGTGATTCAACTGGGAACTGTAAGACTCTACTATATGCTGTAGCTTTGGCCTCACTTTTATGACTCAATAAATTTGGGGTTTGTTAATGGATCTGCTATAAAAGATTAAAATTCATTTATAGATATTTATTCACAGTTTATTATATTAGATTATCTACAGATTAAAAATGAAAATTATATTGAAGCAACATTAAAGGGTTAGATTCAGATCTTCTCTGCCTGGCAAAAATCATGTCAGGCTTGAGAGCAAAAGGCAAGAAAAGAGAAGCCATTATTTTGTTGGAGAGGAAAAAAGAATAAATCGTCTTAATTTCTTGGTCCAATATACATTCAGTTAAATGGTCCTCTGATGAATATTTCTTCCTGTCCGACCAGCTTCAAACTTTTGGCTTTAAGATGAATGACTATTATTTGAACAAGAGTATTCCAATTAAAGTTTAATGGTAATAGTCTAAGATAACATCACTTATTTTTAATTGTATACTATTTAGCATTGGTCATTCAACTGATTTTACACACACACACACACACACACACACACACACACACACACACACATACCTGCGCATACTTTCACTGAAGGAACATCGTGTTATAATATGTAGGTTTAAGGTGAGATTCATCATTAAGCAACATCAGTATATACTATAAGCTTATCACTAATAGTCTAATTCTATCCTTTCTTACAAAAGTGAAAATCTTTCAGTCTCCCTAAAGGGCTATTATTTTCATTCCATTGACTTGTCAATGTCATTGACATGGTCATAGACTTTGAACAGTATGTCACAGTTACTGTTCATCAAACAGACATAGACTTTCCTTTCAGGTTTTCTAACTTTTTATGATTAGCAAAGATATGTCAATCACGCGTTCATTGGTTAATCGCCAAGCTGAGAACAACAATGCCTGGAATTAGTAAAGCATTTTATATTTTTAAAAGAGATTTCCTTTATGATATCCAGATGAACCTCACAATGTTTCGGTGAGGTGGGAGCAGTTCATTTTAGTCTCTGGTCCAGATAAAAACATGGAGCCGAGAGGATGGGGTGCCTACCTCAGACCATCCTGCCACTATCATTTATTGCCCCTCACCTCCTACCTCTGTCCTCTCTAATTTTTGCAAACACACATTCAGGAATCCATTGTTGGTCAGAGAATTCAGAGAAATTTTTTTTTCTTAAAATATAAAAATTCACCAGAGAATTTTGTGCAATTCTTACCAGGTTAATGACATCCCAATGACAATGGGTTACATCTAATGACACGATCATTTGACTCTAGGTCACCGAGGTTAGTTTGTGTGTGTTTTTTGTATGTGTGCACTTTAAATCTAGGCTTTGGAATTCATATTTATTTAATCAATCATACAAAATTTCTCCTGGGAGTGTGCCTGTGTGAATAAGCAAAGGAAGAGTAATGCCACATTATCTATCTGCAACCAATAAAACTTTGTTTTATATAATTTTATTTCCTCAAATAATAGGTGAGTAATTTGTTTTCCTTGTCTAAAACAATAAATTAAGTTAAAATTTTCTTTAACCAATCATCCCAATTATAGCCCTCCATAGAAGTATTAGATGCATATAAAATTTATGTATCTCTGTATGCATGCATACAGATGTATTCTGTGCCTGTTTTGTTTACAATGTATTATGCTTTGTGTATCGTGCTAATGGCTATTTGATTTTCAGTCAAACATGTTGTGATGATCTATAAATCTATTAGTTTATATGTCTTTACTGAATGTCTACAGTGGGCCATAATATAAATATACCACATTTTAAAGTCATTTTCATTCTAAATTAGCATTTGTATTATTGCCAGATTTTCCCTTATATAAACAATGCAAAACAACTATCTTCCCACATGACTTACCTTTTTAAAATTGTATTTATTGATTGATTTTTAAAGGCAAGCAGGAATGAAAGCAAGAAGGTAGACATGTGGAAAGGCAGAGAAAGAAGAGGCATTTTATTTTATTTCCATTTAGTTGTTCATACTAGTTGTTTCTCCCCAGACCCGGTCTGTGTCCTTTGGAGGCGACTGATGTAACCTCTGCTCCATGAGGGTATGCCACATGACTCACTTGGCACATGTGACGTTTTCCTAGGGTAGAACCTTGTAACTACTGGTGCCAGATCACAGAGTATGCAGATTTTTTAGTTTTTTAATTTAAGAGCTCCTTCTCAATGTACTTCTCTTCAATAATTCTGACATTATACCAGCTGTACATGAGAGTATGCTTTAACCCCACATAGTTGCCCATCCATGACTCTAAGAGAACTTCTGATTCAAGCACTTACAATCTAAGTTGAAAATTTGGCTCATGAGGTTGCATTTGGAGGGACCATGATAGAGTGGTGGTTCTGATGAGGAGAGTAGACAGGAGGTATTTTAAATAGCCTGGAGAGTGAGTGTAAGCTGAGGATGTTTATCTGGGAGAAGAGACTTTTGAACTAAATATGACGTTCTCTTGATGTTTCAAAGACTCCTGCAGTGGAGCCCCAGAGTAGAATCAGGGAGAAAACACCTGAATAGTCAGTCAGTGGAGCACACGTTAGGATACTTCACTGGAAGGATAAGACATGGGGTCGAATCATGCAATAATTCTTAGGTTATTCCTTCTCTAGAATTTATGAAGTAAGCTATTTTTACCTCAATAAAATACGATCACTTTTTCTTTCCATTCGAACTTCCCTTCTGCCACTTTTGTCAGGTGACTTTTGCTTGACTGCAGGCCTTTTGACTGTAAATCATTTTTTTTTTTTTTTTAAATATAGGCAAAGGGAATTTAGTTTGTAGATATACTTGATGTAGATGTACCTGCCTTTCTTTAGAAGGTACAGTCACTTTTATGCATGGTTGTTTTGCCCCTAGCCTAGGTAGGTCCCAGAGGTTCATCCATGTAAGAACTGGGTTTGTGGAACTTGAGTGAAAATGATCATAAGATTACATCTCATAATAATCCATTCACAGCATCTCATAATAATCCATTAACAGGATATCACTTCCTTAACTGCAAGACTGACAGACTGAAAGCCACACTCTAGCATTCAGTTGTAAGTCCCACCTTCCTACCTGGCTCCAGTATACACTTGTCCTGTTGCCTTTGGTTCCTCTCCATTCTATTCAAAATATTCCTGCCTGCCAGGCCCAACCTTTGTCCAACTGTCCAACGTGGCCTTTGCCTTTGCATCTATACTGGTTCATATTATCTAATCATCTGACATACAATATAAACACTGATGAAGATAACACCAAAACAACAGTCCACTGTAACAGGTGATCAACATGTGTCAGTTCAGAGGATTTCAGTGTTTTTCGTTGTATAGAAAAAAAACATGCAAATTGAAATGTCTGAAAACTTATATTTTATGCATGGAAAAACCTTGAGATGTTTATTCAAATTGGACAACCATCTTAAAAATTTATGTGACATTGGTGTGCCTTAGTGGCCTTGTCGTTTAGTTCACCAGAGACACAGTCCACATACATCCCAAGGCTTATTGTTCAAGACTCAGGGTTGTGGGAAACAACAAAAATGAACTGCTACTTCCTCTTTTCTCTTTCCACCTGCCTGCCTATGTGCCTTCAGTCCGACTATTACCTTTCCTTAAAAAAAAAAAAAAAAAATCATGACATTACCACAAGTTAAGGTGTAGAAATAAAACTTAACAAACCATCAATGATTAAAAACGTTTTCAGCACACCTTGGTGCTAAAATAGAGTTTGGTCAGCTAATTTCAGCTGTTGCAGTTCCATGTATATTCCTAGGACATGAGCGTGTGTCTTGGGGTCAGGAGAACAACCAAAGTGAGCAACTAAAATTAAAAATTTGACTTCCTTTTCTCTCTTCCTGCTTATCTGCCTCTGCTTGCCTTCACTCCTGCGTGCAACTTTCCTTCCAATTAAAAAAAAACACTTTTTTTCATCAGTAAAGACTGAATTGTCATACAACTTACTCCTTGAAAACAATAAATAATGATGCTACAAAAAGTTTCAGGGAAACATCTAGGTATGCTAATCAGGTAATAAAAATAATATAATTTTTTTTTTCTGGATTTCACCATTATTAAAATACACGATATTTTGTAGTTTCACTTTTAAATAAATGTTACATTTTAAATATTAACTTTGATACTTGATTTCATATTTGTGTTTTTGAATCTTTCCCCTATAAGGGGCACCAAACACAGGTCTCTAAATCCACACGTCTTGGCTATTTTCCTGAAGAAGTAGGTATGCTTTGATAATGTTTTAAGGTGTGTGCTGCCTGTCTTAGGAATCCATGTTCATGTCATTTCTGAAATAAACTAATAAACCAGAAGCTGGATTAATATTAATATGACATTTAGTGGAATTAACTTGTAAACCAATTCAAATTCAAAATACCATGATTCTTTTATGTTAGTCTAGATCTCTAGCTCTCAATCACAAAAAAAGATTATTTTAAGAGAAACAACTAATTAGACACAGTAAATCTTTTCATAAGATCAAGAGAAGAGAAAGAGGAGGAAGAGTGGAGGGGACGGAGGAAGGTGTGAAGGAGGAAGCGGAGGAAGTAAATATGATCATCAAATAACTGCATACAGGTTCTTCTGGAATAAGATTAAAATTCTCCTTCTATAAAATAATAGGGATTGCACAACTGTATAAAACAAAAGTGCCCAAGTAGGCATTCACAGCAAGCTACCCAGGGTTCTCTTTTCCTCCAATTTAGAAGTTACTTAAAATTTAAGTTCAGAGGGAAGTGGCACCCTTTTCCCCTGGCATCATTCACTATGGCTTGCCTTTGGCAAAATGCTAGTTCTCCTTCTGTATTAGGGGAGAAAAAAATTTTTTTTTCCAAAACATGTTTGAAAAGGCCCAAGGGCTCTTGAATATCAAATAGCTGATATTAAACAACATGGATGATTGAAGTGCAAATGAATTCTTAAAATTATTTTTTTTCTTTCCTTTACATTAAATTTTTTACAAAGCTAAGAAGAGAACTAAATATCTGAAAAATTCTCTGAAATAATTGATCAACAAAAACCAAACTGTTTAGCTATACACACAAAATGCCTATGCATATATAGAAGCATGTAAATATATTTGTAAAGACAGAACTAGCTTGCATTTTATTTTACAGACTGAAAGGGTTTGATGGTGAAATTTTATGATAAAAGTTGGTAGAATGGGAAATGAGTTTTTTCAATTTTCTGTTTTACCTCCAATAGCAAGATATTATTTTAACTTGTTGAAAATAGAAACTGAAACTATAGTAAATTAATCTCTTCATTTCCATTTTTCTCTCTTCATCTATGACCAATGCCACTTTCCATTTGGTCAAAACCCTTATTAGCAACTCAGTAGGTTGAATAAATGCAAACACTCACTTTAAGTCTTCCCATCACAAAAGGGTATCTTTCTATGTAAATTTGAATATCAGCAATCAGGTATGCAGAAATATACTCATAATGCATGTGCATTTATATACCTTCTTGCTTTCATTAATATTCCTCACACATGAAGGAAACATAGACAACATGGCACACATATTAATGAAATATGCACAAGGTATGTTCATTAGCTAATAAACCCCCTTGTAGCTCTTAGAATTCTCCAGAGAATTTCTGGGTTCCTAGCAATTTTTTTAGTACAAGAAATACACAGTATCTTTGGAGCAATTTTTGCTTTCCTGTTCTTTAAGTATGGTAGTGGAGGGAAGAGAGACATTTAATATTTGAATCATGAAATACTATGGACAGTTTTTACTCTTCAAAGTATATGTATGTAGTCAAATTTAACTTTTGTCTAAAATGTCCTATGCTTCAATCACTTTGAGAATTGATCACAATCACAAACTTTCAGTTATGCCTCAGTCCTTTTATTAAGATTCTCCTTTTTTTTGCCTCTGTACCAAAATATTAATATTCTTGCTCTCATCTGGGGCAGCATGAATGCATTTCAAAAATGTATGTGGGAATTTTCAATTTTCACAATGACTGGCATTGCAAGGTGACAGAAAGAGTCAGGAGCAGCAAGAGTGCTGCTACCACACAAGAAAGAATGCGTTTTCATTCCATGTTATTTTCAGGTGCTTCATTGGGCATTCATGCAGGTTTAAAAGCAGTTTAGCAACACCTGCAGCCAGAATATAACCCAGTTTCAGATTATGAACTGAAGATATTATTTTCCAGTGGTAATATACATGACACTACCAAGAAATACAACTACTGGAAAAAATCAAGTGTAGATGCTACATTGTTGTTTAGAATTTTTTTCAGTTGTCACTTTTTAGTAAATCATCCACTACTGGTGATGCTGTTGGGAGTGTTTGAGTTGTCTAGAAAATATGCCTCTAGAGTCTATGCTTGCATCTGTATGGATGCTGTGATCTGATTCTGCAGTGTGACTTACAGGGTCAATGTGATGAGCATTTATGTACTGAAGTAACACAATGATTTTGTTTTTTAAAATGACTGTACTTTTACTTTCTTCTTTACATTTTTTAAATTTATGGTCTATGTAGGCTAAAGTATCTCTGACTTTATACCAAGATTTAAAGGAAAAATATAAGATTTTTGCTATAAAAACAGTTACTGGATTTGATCGATGTAAGACACTACTCAAAAGGAAACTTGGCTTTGTCCCAGAAAGCTGTTTCACCAATATTCCTTTCAAAGGATGACTAGCTTCTCCCTCAAATCCACTAATCACTGGGTAGAGTGATAAATGGGGTGGATATCTCTCTCATTGTATACTTCCTTCTTTAGTTTTCCTTCTCCCCAGTCTCGTGCCATGAGAGTAAAGAACCTCCTCTTCCTATTGCCATCTACAAATTCTTGTAGTCATTCTGTTTCTTTCCTGAAATAGTTTATCCCCTGGTTAATTTTCTAACACCATCGTCTCACCCTGTAATTTCAGTACTTGGTGATAGCTCCAGCACTCTGCTTCTGGAGTCTTTCTAGGCTCTGTTTTGCAAGGATATTTAATTTAATTTTACTTTTGCTGTCATCAGATATTGGTATATACTGAACACAATTGACTCATTTCCTATACAGCTTCCTTTTAAGAACCCCATTCACTGATTTTCATCACCTATCATTTCACTTACATCTTAACCATCAGATTTGATGAGTCTTCCTCCTTTTAAGAATCCCATTCACTGATGTTCATCACCTATCATTCCACTTATACCTTAACCATCAGATTTGATGAGTCTTTGACCTCACAAGGATTCTGTCATCTGTGTCCCTCACGTCCTTCCTTACCTAGTCTAGATTCCATCTTTGTTATCTTTTCCTTGTTACCCCTTTCAACTCTCTTGAATTCTTTCTAATTCAACTGAAAAAGAAAAAAAAAAAGCAAAAAACATTCAACTCACACATACTCTGAGCACTTAGAGACAAAAATAAAAAAACAAAAAACATGTGACTATACTAACTGACGTCACTTTAAAGTTATGACCACCAATCTCATAGGGATTCTTAGTATTGCCTGATAAGACTGAAATATCAGCCACATGCAAAAATAAGATTGATGAGGGAAAATATTTTCCATAGAACCTATATTTTGTTTGTATGACTGCCAGCTATAAAAACTTCTCTAGCTTTCTGAGATGAAGAGATAGATTTCCTGTCTCAAGTCGTCTCAACTATTCTGTGCTTCCCTCTGTCTCAGGAAATGTCATTGACCAATTGATGTTCAATGGTATCATAAGAATTTTCAGGTCTTTCATAAAGATGCTGTGGAAGACTATATGTGCCATATTGTAATGCAATTGCCTCTCAATTTTGCCCATTCCCTTCACCCATAATACTCAGAATCCCTTAATAAAAAGCAGGGAGGATGTTTTCCTCCTGTTGACATATTTTTGGCATTCTGTGGTCAATATCATTAGCAATTAATTTATATGGATTCTAATTATTGTAGTCTTTCCAAACTTTTCTTTATCTTTTATCTTGCATCACCATTTGAGTTTATGATGCTGTCATTTAATATTATATTTTATTTATCTGATACATATAATTATATTTATGTAGCTATTATGGATATATACATATAGATAGATTTATAGATAGATAGATAGATAGATAGATAGATAGATATGGAATATTAGCTACATGAGGGAAAAGAACAGAAAATTTCCACCAGGAAGGCCTTTTGAGAGTCATGAAGTAGGAGAGATCTAAAATGTTGGGAAATACAAACAAATTAAAAACTGAGGATTAAATGATATGTAGACTCAAATTTAGAGTAAAAAGAGAAACCATGATTAGAAAAGGAAGATTCAGGATGGACTGGGGACATGTCTTTCAGTAACTATGGGGCTTTTTCTCTGGTGAGTAGCCAGATTCTATTAAGCAATAAAATGATGTCTTTAATGCATTTGACTCATGTCGAGTGCAATTGCTTTGAGAAGACAATCATTAATGAATGTATGAACACAACCACATGTTCATAACTAGAGAAAACATTAAAGCTTTGGAAAAGAAACGTAATGACAGGGTATTTCTACATTAGATGCTTATGATCCAGTTAGGAATGAAAGGTAGGCTTTGTACATTTATACATGGCTTAATCAGCATACTGGCCAGGGTAAAACATGATTTTTAAATTACATGATAGGAAATAAGCTAAGCTAATAATCATAGTTGACAGGTTCTAAGTTATATGATATTCAGAAATTCTCCTGAATAGAGCTGGAAGAGATGGTTCAGATAATAGAGGGGTCATAGACTTGAGAGGGATCACCAAGCTAAAGGAAGAACACAAAATTCTTGACTATGCAGATTAAATTTTATATCCAAGTTGGTGCAAGAGAAGTGACTGGGTGGGACTGGTAATATCTCTATTGGTAGTTGTTCTTGATAACCAATAATTATTTACATCATAGTTCAGAAGTTCTGATCAAGTCAAAGAAAGGAACACCAGACAAGGTCTGACAATAGAATGGCAGGAGCTTACTTAGCAAGACAGAAATCATGTGTGTAGACTGAATCCTGGCCAGTGACCCAGGCAGCAAGCCAGGATGAGAAAAACAATCTCAAACAGAACTAGTCAAATATTATTTAATGTTGGAAAATGAGATCATAATGTATTGCCAGGGTTGATGTGTGTGATTCAGTGATAAAATAAGACCAAAATGTTAAGTTGGTTAGTTTGTTAAAAAATAAAAACAGGAAAGAATAGACACTGATTGTGTAAAGCAACCAATGAAAGCAATAAAAGCACAAAGATAAAAATTAATGTAGGTTAGAGGCATCAGGTAAAGACCCATGGAAGAAAATGGTTAATGATAACCTTGATAGATGAGTAGAAGCATAAAGGCTATAGAAGTAGAGTATGAAGGAAAAAATATTAAGTTTTCCAAGTGAGGAAGAACCTAAAAATGAGAGTATCCATGGAATGGTGATAAGATTTAGCTAGTGAACAACAAAGATGTCCTTGGTGCTGATTCATTTTCAGACAGAACTAGTATTTTGTTGCTGGATTTGGATGTCACTCCTCCCAGTTCTTCTCGGTCTGGCTGGGTAAGCTCTGTGCTCAGGCATGTGCATAAAAGCTTCTAAAGTAAACCCATACACAGTCATTAGGAAAATGAACCAGGTCCCCGGGGAAGCATTGTGATATACAGTGTCTGAGCTTCTCCAATATCCTTATGTAATAAGGTGCCTTATAAATGTTATTAGCTGCAGGTTTTATGGCAAATTTTATGCCATTTTGATTATGATGCCACTGGATGACAGCTAGTTTACGTTGCTTAAACATCCTCCGTATCTAATGTCGAAAGGAAGCTAATTAGCTATAACCATGAAAATGGCTGTGTCATGTGAAAAGGAAACTATGTGGAGTAAATTTCTTTACCCCAGTATTGAAAATGTTATACAATGATTACCTTCAATTTTAAAACATTTAGGCAAGCTAAAAGTCACAGAAAGGAAATTAAAAAAATGAGAATGTATAACTGTAGTTTTCTAAATACATTTTTATTTGTTGAAAGCATTCAGGACCCAAATTCTTTAATGGTTTACAGCCCAATGAATCACTTTCTCTCGGTCACCAGTTCCATGTGGCTATATGTTTATTAATGTGTCCTGATGGATCATCAGTCCATATATCTTTAGCACATCCTTGACAACATATTCAGAACATTATTTAAGACTCATTATTCACTGAAATAAAACATGCAAAAGCACAAGTTGGGTAGCGGGGATATTTTATTAGTGTGTGTTGTATTCTAAGTCCCTCATCAACATAAAACACTGTAAAGAGTCTATAAATCTAATTAAGGGCATTGGAATAAGAAAAAAATCACTGAGTATTTAGTTAGGATAGGCAAGTCTTATGCAGAAGCAAATTCTTAGTTGCAGTTATAAATGAATGGCAATTGAAAAATCCTCATTATTTTTTAACACTTAAATACAGAACTGACATAGTGTTTACCATTAAACAAGCATAGGCAAGGGAACCAGGTAAAGGATACTACTTTTTGTGTCATAGAGACTATGGTTTAATCGAGGAAAGGCAAAGCCAGAAGCTCAGAGGCATTTATTACAGGTTTTCTCATGCATTATTTTTTATGAAAGCACTTCTTAGTGAAATATCTTCCCCCATTGTTGATAATCAAGGAAACTGACAATATAGGAAATGATAGCATAGAGGATGGGGGTAGGTGGGCGGGTTGGGTTGGGGAGTACTTGGGATCTTTTTATACAGTCTCTATCATATCACACATTTGCTTTTAAAAAGCTAGAGACAGCAAACTAGATCTATGCTTTGGATATGGCCCACAGATACATTCTGTTTATCATAAACAACACACACATATATTAAACCAGCATTTCAAAATTGGGAGATTTCATATAAAAAGTAGATTTTCTGGTACTTGTAAAAATAGTACAACACCGAGCCTGGGTTCCTATGTGGCAACAGAAAGCTGCCTCCTAGAGGTGGTGATCTCCAATTCACTACCATCGCATTCCTTTCTAGGCAGCGCTTATCTGGCTTGATACATGGTTTTATGAGCTGCCTCACTCTAGAGGGGCCCCTTCTTCAGGAAATGAAAGATTCCTTGACCTATATTTGATAGATGAGCGAACACTCTCATAAATTCTCTCTGAACACGGAATATTGTTTACTAGTGACCCTCTGACTCCATATATAGGGATGTAGTTGGACATTTCTTATCCTCCCTTCCAAAAATCAAAATGAACACACACACACACACACACACACACACACACACACACAGATGTTCATTCACCTTTGAGGTCATAGTATTATTGAATTTTTTCTCAATAAAAGGAAAGTATTTAGTAATTATTTAAACTTTATTTCTAAACTAATGAGTAAAAGCAATCATTAGACAGATGTCCATTGAGTCCAAATATCTATGTTGCACTGACTTTTCCATAGAGTGGTTAAAATCTTAATTACCTGGTCGTTTAAATTTAGGCATATATTCCCTTAAAATGCCCAGTCTCAACCAAGATTCTGGGGTCTGCCATTCCATAGATAGTGATTAATCCCTTAGGATAATTTACCTCAGTGGTTAAATGAGTTCTCTTCAAAGTGGCAAGTTGATCTGAAGCTGTCAGTGAGTCTCTTTTGGAGAGAGAAAGATTGAGTTCAGGTTGCCTCAGAAGAGAAAAATAGAAAAATGTGGGGATTACTGAGGCGGAAAGAAGACATAAAGAGGAAATTGTGTGGTGTAAAGTACAGTGAGTCAAACTTGACGCCATCTGTATATTTCATTCCATATGACCTTGAGCATTTTAATCAGTATCTGATACCATGGTTTCTCCTGCACTCTGAAAAATTCTTTTAGGTTGATCCAAAGGTAACCAGATAGTAACAAGGCTCATGGTAGACTTGTCTACTTCCTTTATTTCACTACCTAATGAGGTGGGAGGATCCTGTATCCTTTTGCGTCAGCCTCTCCAAGCAGTGGCTATCACAGCGGACTCACAGAGCATACACCTATGTTTAAAAAGAAAAGAAAAAGAAAAAGAAAAAGAAACTAGGTAAAATCACATCTCAACACAATGCTTTCCTGATTCAATGTATTTACTGAAATCCTGATTTAACTTGGGCAAAATTAAGTCAGATTTAAGAAGTCAGAAAATATACCTAAGATCCTTTTGTACAATTTCCAGAAAACTCATGGGAAAGATAAAAACTATATTGCCATGTGTAATACACACTTTTCTACCCAAATTTGTGAGGGAAAAATAAGGATGCGCACTATACATGGGTAGCACTAATTCCATATCTATATAAAGGTTTAAATTCTTTTATTCACGCTGATGCACATGCAGAATAATACACTGGAGTACAATAATTGGTTTGCTTGAACTTACAAGGAACTTGCAACAAAAGCACTTTTGGTCAAAGATTAAACAAAAAGAAATGAGAAGCTATGTTTTGTTGTCCACAGAGTAAGGGACTTTGACTTGATAAGACAGGTGATTCAGACTTTACTGTCATAGGGTGACCAGCACGACATTTCTATTCTTTAGGCAGGAGCTAGTAATCTAGATGATATTTTTATAAAAATACAGACATTGCAAGCTTTAAGCTTTCAATTATTAAACATTGCCAGAGAGCTGCCGAGCGACCCTCTGGACCTCCTCCCGCAGGGAGTGCCATCAGATTGTGGAGGAACAGGGAGAAGGGTCCTTCTACCTTGTGTCTGTCTGTTCTTGTGTTTTGTAACTATTTGTTATATAAAATTTCTTGTACCGTAATATGTTAAAAATAAACGCAAAAATTCCTTTGTAATACAAAAAACAAGTACCTAAATATAAACAAATGAAATTTTAATTGAAAAATTTAAATGAAAGCTTTTTTTTCCTGAATATTTGTGCTAAAAGCATGGGTATGTGTTATACATGGCAAAAAACGGTAAAGTTTCATCCAAATGACATGCCGGAGGGCTACCTATTTTGATTAGTTTTTCCCCAAAATGATCAGTTTAGCTGTCTTGAAATCATATATACATAGTTTGTTGCTCACTCATCTGTTCTGTAAAAAGTGCCTTATCAATGTTGCAGCAATTTTTATGATGACAGCATAGACCTCAAGGAACTTACTCCACTATGTTGAGACAAAATTCACCTTCAAATTTCTCTAATATCAGTCAGGATGTGGGTGATTTATATATAGACATACAGCAGAGACGACTACAACGCTTGGCTCATTTTTGTAGGAGACTTTCAGCAAATTTGAGTTTAATAAATGAATGTATGAATAAAAAAATGAATGAATGAGACAAAAGCTTATTTCCAAATAGGGACCAGGTAATGCTTGTATGGTGGAGTAAATTATGCAATGACCTGTGGAGGACATTAGAATTTTTATAAATGAAGAGAGCTTAAATAAGAATATTTTTCAGATGAAGACACTGACATGGATGGGAGTATAAGAAATGTTTGAGGGACAATGACCAGATAAATTTGGCTAATAAGAATAGTAGGAAAGTATATAATGCATTAGTTGAGCCAGGAGCAGAGAAGAAAGTTAGATACAATCTGTGGATATAAAAGTTGTATCATTTAAAACAAAGACAAGGTTGAGAAAACTGAAGATCAAACTTTGCATCAAACCCATATGAAACTTTTTGGGCAGTAACATTTCAAGACAGATACATAAATCTGATTTTGGCTTTTTTCCCCTTTATTTATTTTATCTATGATATCATACTTCTAAAAATCACCTAGGCTAAGAACATGTGTACCAATTAATACAATAAAGAAGATATATGACTGGAATTCATTTGATAATACCCTTTAATTTTACCTATTGCATCAATGCATGTTGCTTTTAAAAACTGGTTAACAATTTTTTAAATTGTTTTAACTTTCTGCTTCAAAGAGTCATGCTTATCCTCAATACAAATAAACAAAATGGATAATGAGTGTCAGGGACTCACAACTATCTCAAAATTTGTTTGAACTAGTTATCTTATTGTCAGGTAGATATTTAGCAAAATGACTGATTGCTTGTTTAAATGTAATTTCTCACATTGTACTCTTACATTTTGGTTTTTGTCTGTTCTTCCTTGTTTGATAATTTTACTATCCTATTCAAAGTAGTCAAACACAAACCATCAAAAGGTTAACTACTTCCATCTGACTTTTCAAACAAAGCAGAAAACCTCGGAGAGGAGTGATGAACATGGAGACAAAGAGAGCAGGCAGTTTTAAATGGCACTTGTCATTCTTTTTTCTTTTCTTGTTTTTCTTTAAAAAGGAAGAATGGCATGTATACAGGAAGGAAGGCAGGAAGAGAGAGGAGGAAGAAGCATCTATTTTTTTTTAAACCTTCATTTTTGGTCTTTCCTACTTCCCCTGACCCCCATTGTACTCACAGACTACGTATATGGTCCACACCTCAAGGCATCTCAACCACCTGAGTCAACAGGACGTGCCCAACATGCCCCTTCTCATCTTCGTCAGCATCCTCCATTGTGGTAGACAGTTTAGGAATGCATTCAGAATAATATCCAGAGGCTAGCTTGTTTATCTATTCTCTAATTCTCGGGTGAGATGTCCTCTTAGCAATGATAATTGGTACAACTCAGTTGTTTTATGGGAAATGGGTTGTCTGTCCCTGGTTACTCTCTTGTCAGTGAAATGTTTAATCACTTTTTTTTTTTCCAGCCAGGACAGGGCCCCAGTGAGAAATGAGATTCCTGTGCTACTTTTGTAATTAAAGAAACATGTATCTCAAGAGTTCTGACCATTTGCCTAATATTCTGGCAAAACAAAGAAACATCTTATGCACAACTTGCACAGGTTTTTGATGGCACCAATTACAAGTCTACTATTGACATTTGGCAAAATAACAACCTTATAAAAACACGCGTGACTATAATTTCTATTGCATCCGATTATAAAGGTCTAGACTTTTTTTCTCCTTTCTGAATGTAGTTTTCTTTGTTTATTAAATTATTCATTATTCTATTTAAAGATACTTTCTCAGATAAAATGGAGACATTTTCAAACTGGAATTTAATGGCCAGTACTAAGAGATAGAGAGGTGCATATACCTGTCTTTCATTTTATCGCCTTAAATATTTTCCCCTATTTTTAATTATTTGGGGCCTAATTTCTGCTTTAAATAAATATCAGAATTGACCCAGTGAAGAATACCCTTGTTCCAAAAGCTGAACAAGAATCCCAAGTGCAATATATCCATTAAAATGTCCCCGCAAACTGTTCTAATCTAAATTATCTCAGGCTACTGTGTCTTTCCAGCCTTATTGATTTGAAAAATAACAAACAAGTATAAATGACATTTACAGCTCTTAATTGGTGTCATTAGTGGTTCTTATTATTCTGCAGGACAAGCACTAACCCTTTATTGAGAATTCAGTGATGCAGGTCTGCTTGGGACTCATCAGCCTTAAAGCCAAGTAATAAAACAGCTGAGTGACTGACTTAGAGCCCTATTCATCAACAAAGGCCACAGGCAGCTGGGCCCTATTTTCCCTTGATTTGTTTTATGCAGTTATTTAGACCTTAGAAGTTCAAAAGGAAAAAGACCCAGCAATGGAGACTTTGAATTGATTTCTCACATCCTTTCGTCTTAGCAGTCCTTGGGACCAATTTTGGAGTTTTCATTTGTGTTGCCATACTGTTCGCTTGCAGTAGATCAACTAGATACACAAAACAATGGGAAATTGAAGGTAGGGACTTCCTCTGTGTATCTCATTGGAAATCATCTTTAGCATTCATGAGATTTCCGTGAAGTCAATGGTCTGTGAAGAAGGTTGCCTTTTAATAGGATTCAGGGTCAAACTTTGGGTCTTCCAGTTTCAACCAGTGAGGTTGGGAAGTTGTTTGAAGACACAGGGCCTTCCTGGCCCCTTAAAGTTATAATTGGCTTTCAGTGGGGCCATTAGCAAATTCCAGATTTTAAAAGCCTTAACTTCTATAGTCTTCTCATGCTTCTGCGCTAGGTAAGAGTCAGGAGAGACATCTGATTTTTTTCAGGGCAGTTGTCTGACCAGGCTTGTGGAGCTCACTGACTCCCTGCACAGTGATCTATGATTCCCACACTTTCTTTTCTTTTCTTCTTCTTTTTTTTTTTTTGATTGGCTGTTGATTTAATTTGAGCTCACTGCTTGTTCAGAGTTACCGATGTTCTACTTGGATAGCTCTGTTGTTGTCTTTTTCATCTTTCATATTAACTGCAAGGTGACTGTAACTTGATATCTAGGTAGCTGTTTCTTGTTATGTTAAAAAATCATTCAGAAAAGCAACAGAATATGTGCATCCTTCAGTCTTATAACTCTGTCTCCATGAGGTTAACTGAATAATTGAATGTAAATAGTTGTGAATGAAAATACATGAATCTGTTTTCTTATAAATAAGTTGTACAATCCTGTGCAAGTGTTGATCTTTCAATTTCCTAATTCGTTTGCTATGGAAATCTCAACTGAGAGGTAGCATTTTACTTTCACTTGCAGTCTGCTTTTGATCTAGCTATGTAAGCCAGACTGATGAAGAAAGCATGTCAGGTGGTGCACACTGAGCAAGCAGCTCCGTTAAGAACTGGACCCTACTCGTCCACGTTCCTCCTGGATGCTCTTTCCTGCCATTAAATCCACATGTAGCATGCCTGCTCCTCCTTGCTCTTAAACTTCCTTGTGGTAGTTTATTCAGTTTAGAATACATATTCAACTTAATAATTCAAGAATTTAACAAACAATACTACAATTCTAAAATAAAATAACTGGGGAAAAGGATACATAGTGAGAAAGCAAAGACTCTTTGATAAGCTGGTTCAAATTTACCATCCAAGTATCTATGTGTGTGTGTGTGTGTGTGTGTGTGTGTGTGTGTGTGTGTGTGTGTGGTTTCTGCTGAGTAATTTATATACTTTATACATACATAATTACATGTTGAATGTTATTTGTATGTATGTGCAAATGCATATATAATTCATTAAAAATACAAAAATCTGATGTAAATTTCTGTCCATCAGCAAGTCTACTTTTTTCATAATGAAAGGGTGGATGCCTTTTATTTATTTATTTTTCTCATTCTCATTTTCCTGCCAAAACCAAGTTTAGAGTTGTGTGTATTCCATGCTGGAGCCAATGTTATGATTTGTCTATGAGAATCAGGGTATAGGTGACAAATGCAAGCTGTTTTGAGCTTCTCCCTGTGGATTTGTGAATACTCAGAATTCTGTGCTTCTATGGTAGTGTTCAAGAAATACTCTTTTCAAGAAGGTATGGTGACCAGGAGTGGATATTTTCTAATATCATGTGCAAAGTTCATTCATGGATTAGAAGACAAATTTAGTTGGCAGTAAAAATTCCAAATACCCAGTCATTCTAGTTTTTCGTTTATTGATGCCTATAGCATTGATGCCAAGAGAGAAGTGATCTTATCTTGTCCTGAGTGGCACTGCTCAGGACACAACTGTTGACAACCTTCTCCAGATAACCGCTAACAGGCTTGCACAGAACTGGTTCTAAAACACGATCCGCCGAACAGAAGCAGCACAGATGGAAGAAGACAGTCTTGGCATCAGAACCCAACCTTTGATTCTTGTTCCTCAATGATGTATTTTATGCTTTTACTATTCATGGGACTATCTAATTTTTCTGCTTAAATTTCTGTAGTTACTTCTTATGGATTTCTTTGTTCAGACAAAATTCCTATATGAATGTACCATTTATATAGATGCAGACAAATATGATGCCATGAAGAGAAAAATGTCTTAGTTGCCCAAATAGCTCACCAGCAGTTCTTTACTCTTTCAAAGTTATATCACCCTGATCTTGTTAGCCTTTGTTAAGTATTTTCATTTTTTACTATCGACAATCATTATAACTTTTATTTGTCAAATGTTTTCTGTGGCCAGATGCTGGGTTTAATCATTTATATCCTTGATTCCATGCAAATACCACTAAAATTTTCAGAGGTAGGAATTGGTACTCTAAATTAAAATATGAAAAATTGAACACAAATAGATTATATACATTTTCTCAAGGCCAGTGTTGAAGTAACAGAGACTGTATTTTAGAAGCCCATGTTCAAATTTAAAGCATATGATTTAATAACTATTAGATAGGGCTTAATCTTATTAAAAACATGAATCTGTAGAGAAATAGTTTAGACATTCTGAATTAAAGGTCCTTGAACCAAAGGGGCCTATAGATGAACTTTAAAAAACTATGAATCTATTAGAAGATAAACATGTATGTGTATATGTGAATGTTTAATTGTGGTTTGTTATTCACTAGATTCTCAAAAGGATCTTAATCCCCAAATGGCTGTGACCCACTAAATTAGTTTTATTGCTCTTGGGTGTTAATTTGCAGAGGAACACTGCAAGTCTGCGTGCTGAGGGCTGAAATGCATCCTTTCAAATAGAGGTGCTAGGAAGTTGGTGAAAAGCATTTATGTTTAATCATATGCTGTGAACTGTGAAACTTAGGGGAGATACATGCATTGGAGATCAATGCTTTATTTCACCATGGTGAGAGGGCAAGTAACTCTAGAGGAAGACTTTTCACATCATTGCATGAAAAGGTGGTCACACCCACAGGTCAGAGGCAGCCAGAGCTGATGATGGAAATAGGACTGTGGAGGATCTGGGCCAGTAGTTCTTACACTAGAAGTTTAATAAAATTATCCAGAATCTTTAAAAAGTGTTAATGACAAGGTACAATTTCAATTAAACAGAATCAAAATTTCTGGGTTTGGCCTGGAGTATCTGCATTTGTATTTCAGAGAGGACTAAGTACTGCCAATTTGATGACTTACTCTTTCACATAGGATGTGCAGGACTTTTGAGGAAGGAAGAGAACAGTTTTATATTGGAATCTTCTGGATTTCCCACTAAGTCAAAAAACATAGTAAAAACAGACATACACTCGCACACATACACACACATCATCTTCTAGCATGTCTTCTCTTTATTATTTCCCTGTTGACACTATCGTTAAAAGTGGTACTATAATATTTTCAGATATGTTCATTTATTCTTAGTTACAAAATGCACCTAACTTGAATTGCTACCTTTTAAGAAATAAACATTTTTGAACAGAAATGATGCTCACATTGAGAAATTTCCAGCATCCAAAATTATGGAGTTTATTGAAGTATTTGTTAAAACCAGCATATCATGTTGCATGAGGATGTATGTGTTTATAAGGAACCATTTAATGAATTAATTAATAAGTTAAAGCAGTTTGAAAGAGAAGATGGTGAGTTAAGTTTGAGATATTTTGAGTTAGATGCTCCTATGAGAGGTTGAAATGGAGAGTTTGAGTGGGATGATGTATCTTAAGAGAGACCTCAGGGGTAATGAAAATAACATTCCAAGCTGTGGACTTATGGTTTGAGTAATTGATAGTCAGACACCTGTTATACTTGGTCCAATTTTTGGAAAATAAAAACAAGCTTTTCGACAACCTGCCATTTGTGGTAGCTTGTTATTTTTTTATCATCTTGCAGGGATACTATGTTATTGACCAGGCTGACCAGCCCCACATTTGAACACCAAGGATTATATCCAGCTAAGTCTATAAACATTACCTGGTACTAAAGGAGACCCATAAATCTAGGTCTCTGTGGCATTTCTATGTTCCTGTTCATCAGCTTTTGTGAAGAGGGGATTCTTATTAAGGTTCTCCCCTCAATATTTCATTAAATGTGTGTGAGCCCTTCCATGTTGGATTGGTCTTCAAGTCTTCAGATACAAACATACTCAGTTTTATGAGAACTGGTTCACAAGTCCTCAACTGCCAATTCCAGTATTACTTAATGGTAAAATACACTTTAAACAGCTTAGTAGAAGATCTCAAAGAGGCACCGTTTATTTCAACCAATCAGTGTTACTCTGTGATCTAGATTCACAGAGTAGGTCCAGATTTGTAGAAATGCTGTGAAAAACCAAGAGTGAGTAAGGAAAAGATTTTGAGATCTCCATTGTCAAATGCAAAGAAGTGAAAACAGGTTTCTTCCAACTCAGTCAACCAAAAATGCATGAAACCTATTGTCAGCAAGCCATCAAAGGGAGAGGTGAGTATTGATGATGGCATTTGTAGACTATAACATTTAAGCATTTTTCTTTTGAAAGAAATTTTCCTTTTTTAAAAGCTACATCTTCAACATAAACCTATGAGAAGAGTGAAGTGATGACAAATAAGAGAAGCAATATTTAAAGATATAAATATTCTTTTGGTATATGAAAATCTTTCCTCAAAGGAAAAGTGTCATTTACCCCAATGTCATCATCATTAAGAATTTAGGAGAAAGTTCATTTAACTAGAATTCACAAAAACCTGAATTTTAGACCTAGTTTCCTCACTGATTGACTTTGTGACCTTGACTATTTACTTAATATTTCAAGACTTCAGTTTTCTCAACATAAAATGAGAGAATCAGACTAAATGATCTCTAATATTCCTTCCAGCATTAACATCCTGCAAATGTATTCGTTGAAGATGGGAAACCTCAAATGAGCATTTGGTTTAAAGTGTGACTGGTTTTACAATAAGGTTTATTGTCTATGACCTGTTTAGAATCCACTATCTACCTGAAGAATGCTCAGCATTGATTTCAGCCCACAGCATTCAGAAATTTAGCAGCAAGAGACTTTAGCAGGTTATTCTGACGCCCTCCCCACTTTTTAAAAATATATTAGGGAAGCCTGCTCCAATAGGATAGATTCTGGATAGCATTATTTAGTTCATAGACTGTACTGGACATAGAAATGGAATAATCCAATTGAAAATCTATACTAAATATATATTTTATGTAAAATATATATATATATATTTCTATATATAATACAGAATTTAATTCTTGAGCTAACCTGATTTGAAGGAAAAGTGATAAAATTAAGTAAATGAAAAGTTGATTAAGTCAAAAGCTTAGACAATGGTCAATCCTAATAGTTTTGTACCTTCAAAATTGCAACAATAATCTCCACAATTAATGAAGGAATGGTCAAATTATTTCATGTGTTTTCTTAAAGTTCACATTAATTAATCAGAATCTCTCAGGCTTACCAGTTTTATGTCTCTCTGAATAAGATCCCTGAAGGCAGTGGTCATAGTTCTGCCCTGTCTTGTTTTCTTCTCTATATCTGCTGGCAACTAAAGATTAAGGTTAGAAGTCTCCCCTGGCACAAATTGTACATGGAAATTTGAACATATCACTTCATGTGTCTTTGAATATTTTCTCCTTATCAGGAAAAACTAGGGTTTGGAATATAAAGACTTCAATGTCCACTTCAGCTTGGACATTCTGCAAATGTATGAGATAGATGGACAACATCTAGCTAGCTAGGTAGATTGACTTCCCTGAATTCACCTGGATATAAGCAAAAAATTAAAGTAAGTGAGATGCTAAAGTTCCCAGGTCAAGAGAACTTGAGAATTTTTCTCCTCTTCTCTTGTCATGTGTAGTAGGAACTGGTTAAACTCGAAAAATTCAAGTTATAAATATTTAAACTGCTGTTTTACAAGGGAGCTTAGATGCAAAGGCGTTAAGCACTTTAAGAAATAGATTGAAAAGAAATGTCATTATCTTGATTTTCTGAATTGATTTGCTTAATAACAATACTTAGCATTTATATAGTGTTCTGTATTTTCAAATTGCTTTATAATCATTAATCAGTTAATTCATGCAACCTCTCTGCGAGGTCAAGATTATTATCCCAATTTTACAGACAAAGAAATTGAGATGTGGAGAAATTAAGTGAGTTGCCCAAGGTCATTGAGGAAGTGAGTGACAGGCTCTGGATTAAAACTCTGAGACTGAGTCTACACTGGCTCAATGCATTGTAGAGTTGACATACTCAACTGAATAATTCAAGAGGATAGATCCATTTTCTCCAAAATAGCTAGAAAATTGATATGACTCGGCATTTACTAGGCATGATTTATCTAAATGGTTGTTATTTTACATTTCATATATAAAAATAAACCATAGATAACACCTGTAAACAAAACTGAATTTGTGATATTTTGTTCTTCTTAATCGTAACCATCTGCCACAATCTTATTGACCTATTGATACTCTGCAAAGCATTTTCTCTTTGATTTGAAAAATCAAAACAGTCCTGGAGGCATTGTGTTCTAATCTTTCTTGCCCTCTTTCCACCTCACTCAAGGAAGACGTCAGTGAACTTTTGGATTAAAACAGATAATTTTTATTCGAAGACCAGGATTCTTTTTGTTATACCAAGGTTCATAAAGAAATTAAAAAGGAAGATGTTGTGGGCCAGGAGATTTTCATTTGATCATTAAAGGATGAGTCCTAGTCTGATCAAAGGAAATTAAGACAGAGTAATAACAAATCTGAAGAAAAAAGTTGGTCAGGCTGTATGTAAAAAATTATTGCAAAAATAAAGGAGATGTGAACACAGCATAAAGAAGCAGGGACACATTGAGCAGATCATAAGCTTGAATCAGAAAAACCATTGGAGATTTTTAGGTAGAGGAGCAGAAAACACTTTATTAGATATTTATTCCTCTCAGTTAATGTTCACTGCTTTTGTTTGTTTCTCTTCCCACAATTATCTTTAAAATTTGATAATGAAACAATGCTAGAAGAGAGATGCCTCTGAGCATTGCTGTGCTTGTAACTACTTCTGGAACACAGAACAAGTTGCTTTTATTTGCAGGCTCAATTTTCTTGATGAAATAGGTAGAAAAAGGGTTCAATGTTACCTGTGTATCTATATAGTAGGTATTGTGCCAGATCGTATCTATATATATTCTCATTAATAGTGGCAAACATTTGTGAAGACTTATTTATTTGTAGGTGAGGAAAGAAATATTTAGAAATGTGCAATAGCTTGCTAGAGGAACTGGAAGAGTTAGTTGCTTTTTAAATTCAGGTCTACACAGATTTCCAATCCAAAGCTTTTATCTGAGTGCCACCATTTTCAGGATAACAGAAAATTGTGATAAATTTAGGATGAAAGAGAATTAAGTGCAAGTAAGTCACCAGATCCTAAATGGTGCATGTAAGAATCTCTGGGAATGTTTCAAAACTGTTTGGCCCTACTGCCAATCAAACTTTCTCATTTAGTTGGCAAGGAGTGTTACTTGTTTACTGGAATATTTTGAAACTCCCCACGTGATTGAGAATAACTGATAAAAGCAAATGATAACAGATGCATCTGAAAGATGTAGTGGCTAACCCATATGCAACATGAGAAATGATAAAAAACTCTGGCTGAGATTTTTTGCAGTTTTTTCACAAAAGCAGAATTAACATAGTCAATCGATTGATTGTATGGTGATGGCAGTCTCAGATATTTTAAGATTTTCAAAGGAATGGAAACTATTTTATTTGATCTCTTCCTTGAATTCTGTTTTCTTTTTCTTTGTATGTCCATTTCCTTCTGTCTCTTTAGTCTGTATTTCTTTTCTCTTCATGACAAGGAGCTTTCATGGGAATCATCTCAAGCTGTAATTATTTCACACATCACTATTGTTTTCTTTTTCCAAATCTGTTTATGCCCTGATCCTGAGTGAGGAAAAGCAAAGACTTTGGAATTACACACTCAAGTTTTCTTATCTCTATCAATTATTTAATTGTGTATTATTGAATATTGGTTAATCTCATGAAATAATTTCACTTGTAAAATGAAAATTAAAATGTTTAATGAAGGAAAGAGTGTGGATCCACACAAGCTAAAACAAGGGAACCAGCATAGCTTCCCTGTTCTCTCTGCCTGTGTGGCCTTCTGTCTCTCTCATTCTGTCATTATATCATGCCATCTAAATAAGTAATTTTCTCCTTTCAAGGCACTGTGTCTTCTGCACATATGTTGGCATTTACCTATGATTTCTTTCGGAATACATTGTCCAATTTCAGATTTACCTGACTGTCTTTTATTGTCATTCCCTAATTTATTGCAGCTTTTATTCTTACATATTTTTTGTGTGGTTGCCATGTCTCTACTAAAATATATATATATATATATATATATATATATGTATATATATATGTAAGTTGTTAAAAATAAGGAAATAGGATACTTCTTTGTTTCGTTTTGCTTTGTTTTTAAGGACAGGTACAGGCAGGAATGAAGGCAAGCAGGCAGGCAGGAAGAGAATCAAGGAAGAAATGCTTTATTTATACTATTTACTTCATTATTTTTTTCTTTTCCCTTGTTCTGGGTCTTGAACTGGGGACCTTGGGATGCATGTGAATTGAACCACTAGGCTTCCAGGGCATACCTCTCTATTGTTATATTTTAATGCATAACTCTTTCAACACTTTCGTATCTCATTCTTGTCCTCATTCTTGGTCCCTTACATAGGCTGACCATACCACCTTTTTAAATGGGACAGTTCCATTTTCTTCATATTTCCAGACTGTCTCATCATTTTAACATAAGTGTCAATTTTATCCCATTTTTAATAAACCAGGACCATCTTTCATACAGGGCAAAAATGGCAGTTGAGTTGTCCCAAGCCCAGTGTTGAGGTTGTTTTGCCCACATTATAGATGACATTTGCTAGTGCTGCCTGGCATTGGGGGGCAGCTGTTACCGTTGTTCCTGCCTCCCCTGTGAAGGAGCAGGAGATGATTATCTCCCACCCCACATGCCTGTTTCTTCAAAGGGAGCAGAATACCACAGCCTGGTTGATCCACAGGTAAGTACTTTGGGGGCTATTTCTGGTACTGTCTGACTGTCTCTGGCAGTGTGGGCATTTGAGGGATTTCTGGCACTGGGATGGTTAAAGCAGAATATGTTTTCGGCAGAACATTAAGAGCTGGGCTTACAGGGATGCCAAATTTGATTTTTGCCTAAAGTTTCCAAATTCCTTGCACTGTCTCTGGCCATTTGTATGAAGTGCCACGAGACCATACCACATGTTCTTGTTACACAATCCATGATCGCCTGGCATTGTACTTGTTACTGGCCTGGGTGCCCTGCTCCTGCTCAGATTGATCTGCCTTCTTGCTGCCCCTTAGTCACCAGCACATAATCCCATTCTGTTTTTGTCATATCAATGTCCCATTATTTCTCAAGGAAGTATGGTCAGCTTACATTATTAACATCTAATAAAATCTGTATCTATCACTGGTGAAATCTATGAAAAACAGAGTCATGTTTCTGAAGAGCAGTGGCATTCCCATCACCACCATATCTTCTCCAGTTGGTCCCACTGGCAAGAAGTTAAGTAAGTGGAAACTCTGGGGGATTCTGTGAGCTCTGAAGTGCTGGAAAGTAGAAATATGTCAGAGTCCATAGGAATATATTTATTTCTTTGTCTAAGTGCTATGCTCACACAGGCTATCAGTAACCTGATCTTGAATGCAGCTTTTTCTTGAAGTTACATGACAATGAGACAAGGTAAAAATCCTGAGTAGGGCCCTACAGCAAAAACTTGATGCCCTAAAGCATGGGATTTGATCGCCCCATTTTAGCACTAAACTTCAAATGTTGTTTGACTTTAAAATTCTTTTCAATCCAGCTACTGTGCTAACTGGAAGAAGACAGTGAATTTCAACAACAGACATACACTCTGGTTAAGGGGAATTTATCCCAGCTTACCCCTACTTTACATTTCACATTTCCTAGGTAGCCTCTTGATTCAACATTCTCTATTTGAAATATCTGGGTAAAATAAATTGTTTTCCCAGTGTCTGTTCCAATATAATGGCTATTTGTATTGTTTAATATATTTCATGCCATTCCTTTTCTGGACACTGGAATCAGAAATGTCCTCTTCTTTTTCTTTTTGCTTATTCAAATCCTGCTCAGACTTTAAACCCCTTTTCAAATATCCTGGTGAAACTGTCTCTCAAGTTAGCAATTATCACTGATTTCTGCCTTTAATCTCTTATAGTGAGGATGCTCCCTATCACATTTGAACAATTAATTATTACATGATATTTTGTATTCTGTCACCTCTTACTTTCTATGCTGCATATGTTTAGTTTCTTGTGTCAGTATTAATTGGAAGTTTCTGAATGGCAAGAGACTTGTTTTCTCAACATGCATTCTCTATAATTCTATATTTATAGAAGGTACTCACAAATTTATGCTTATTTGTTGATCTTTAATGACTTTGTCTTGCAGAAGATGAATGGAAAGAATTTTAAGAAAGAGAAGTTGGTCTAAAGAACAAAGGGTAAATTTAATGAATCTGGATTATTTACATACAAGTTTACTTTCTGAATTCTCCATAGCATTTGAAAAGCTTTTTCTGATTTTCTCTCTTGTATTTTTCTAAGTCCCCTTCCTCTGTTGTTACTTGGTATGTGCTTTGGGAATGCAAATTATTTCTTTAACATTAGACCAAAGCAAAACATAATTAGAAGGGAAGATCAAAGATGCATTTTCTAATACATCTCAAGGCCAAATATGAATGATTTCTGAATGATCTACTAGTTTACTAAATTGTGTCATACAGATAATCAAAAGTTATGTTACCACATTTAATCTTGCATTAACTCCAGAATTTTCAGCAGGCTACTATGAATTTGTCCAAAATTTTGTTGATCTCTAACATCACAAGTGGACAATTTAACCTGGCAAAGTAAGGTTTAGCCTAATATTTCCAGAGCATGGGGATACTTTAAAAGATATAAGCAGAAATAAAAAGTGAAAAGCAATAAAAAACAAACAATTGAGTAGGATTTCCTCTTCTCATGATGCTTTTCACATTGGCAAGAGGTAGAAATATTCATCATAATAATGGGAAAAGTAGTCTATTTCACATCATTGTCTGCCTGACCAGCTACTCCTATTTTCATAATAAAATTTTTGTTGAAATTGTGAACCCTAATTCAAGTAAAAGCAGTGTTTTGTCTTAAGAAAAATAAAATATACAGCAGCACATCCAATCTTTGTATTTGTGAAAAACTAATAAATAGAAATAGGAAGAAGCAAGCAAAGTCAACAATCAAGGCAAAAATAGCAATTTTGGAGAACTTATCTTGGAAATCAATTAACTCAATCTCTTTATTCTTCAGATGAAGAAATGATCTTAATTAAGAAATTGAAGTGAATAAACTTACCCATTGTTAATAATCTAGTCAACCTGGCAAAATATGGCAAAAAGTGAAAACTGCAAATTCTCAATTTAAAATTTATTTTGCTCTGTTGTCACTGAAAGAAGGAACTCTGATAAAAGTAATTAAGATTTCACCATTTAAAAAAATAAGTGTAAATGTATTTTTTCAGAGAAGGTTTGTAAATTCTAGACATACTGAATGTACTGGTCCAATATGCAGGATTAACTAAAGAAGCTAAATTGATTAGATGATGTCTAACATGTCTCTATGTGCCAGGAAGGAGTTTCAGTGATATCTATTTTGTAAGTAAGTTGATCAAAATGTCAGCAGATTTCACAAATGGTGGTACGTGCCAATTTGAAGTATAGTAGGGCCCTGTTTCTATAGTAACTCTCATCAAAACCCCTCACTTCCCAAGAAGAGATGTCAGACTAGCATGCAAAATACTCAATATTCTGACTTGCTCCCAATTTTGTGGCCAGTTGATATGAAACTTCACAGATGAACTAGTTTTCAAACCTGAAGATGTTGACTCTGGGGCAAACTATGTATGGAAATCTTCCACCATCCTAAAATTCTGTTAATGAATTCTATATTAATTTCCATCCCAACAGTTTGGGAAAGTTGAGCTATTATTAGTTTCATTGCATATTTCATTAATTTGATGTGTCACTAAGCTGAACATCTGAAATCAAATAAAAAGTACATATAATAATCATATTTTTATAAGATGAGAAAAAATCTATTTTGGAAATTACAATGGTAATAATTTGCTCTAAAAATTGTGAAAAGAAACCTTCCATGTATCATTTTGTCATAAATCCAAATAAATTAGCTTTTTTAGAAATATTTACAAGATTCTAATTAGCTATGTGTTTTACCTTGTACCTTCCATAAGCGTGTGGATAGCTTCCTGAAATATATAATTACATATTTTATGTATGTGTGTATATATATAAACATACATATGTATATAATTGTGCATACATGTATGTAAATTCACCTCTATATTCCCTAAAGTATTTCTATGAGGTGAATATAGGTTACTGAAATTCTGTTTCTACTCTGATTTTTATGCCAGAATCCTAAAGTATAAGGGATTGTAAAATCTGCTGACTTCTCCATCAATGTTTTCTCATCATATAAACCGTAAAATAAAACCTCATTCACATTTGACAGATAACTAACATCATATATTATTTCTTTGTCTGAAACCTTCTAATAATTTTCAATTACACTGCAAATCAATCCTTATTCTTCACTGTCCTCATAAGACGTTTGCCCATCTGGCTCTTGCCTACCTTATTTCAAATCCTGGCCTCTTTTTTTCTCTTCCTTAGTTCATTAGACATTTTACTTCATTTTACTGAGTGAAACAACAACTTGTCTCTACTTTAGGGCATTTGATTAATGACTTTCTGCCTAGAACCCTGGAATCCCAGACAATTTTTTTTTTTCAATCACAGGTTTCCATGTCACTTTTTTTTGTTTCTTTTAAGAAAAGGTGAAAGCAGGAATGAAGGCAAGCAGGCAGACAGTCAGGAAGAGAGAGAAAGAAGAGACAGTTACTTTTGTTTTATTGAGTTGTTCATCTTAGTTGTTTCCCCACCACCTCCTCCCAGGTCTCAGACCTAGGTCCTGGAGATATGAGGACTATTTGGTGGCCTTATCCACTAGGCCACCAGGGCATGTCAGTCCAAGATAATTCATGACTACCTTTATCATGTCATTTTCTCAAGTAGGGTGTTTTCTGATAAACTAATTTAAAAGAACTTTATTTAGTTCAGTGACTCTCCTTTGTCATCACACTGAGTTCTTATATTCATATTATTTACCATTTCTATAATAATTTTTAAATTTATTTTTACATAGTTTTTTTCTTGTGTCATCTATATTCCCCAGTAGACTCTAAACTCCTTGAGAGTAGGGATATTATTTGTCTTATGCACCTCTATAGTCTTAGTACATGGAAGAGTACCTGACTCATACAGGTGCAAAGTAAATATGGAACAATTTATTCACTGGAATATATAATTAGGAAGAGGAAAGAACAAATCTCTACATTTCCGAGCATCTTACAGCATCATGGTTAATTTAGGTTTCTCTCTCTAGTGTGAAGAGGACTTCAAGACTAAGCTCTTTCTTCTACCACAAAGAAAGGAATTACAAGAATTAGGGAAGTTAGGTTGGGTACTTCAAATTTTTCCCCACTGAGATATTCTTAGCTTTTAAAGGAAAATGGGAAAAGCCCATTTTGGGTCTCCAGAAGGTAGATTCTAGATTTTGTGTTTAATACTTTTTGTCTAACAGATTTTGCTTAAATTCTTATATATTTGGTTAGAAGTATTCAATGTTTTAAAAATATCCTCAACTGTTTATAATGTTCATTATTTTAGAAAGGAAGTTAATCTACCATTACTTCTACCTTGGGAGATACAATAAGTTAGCTATCTCCACTGAGGCTGTGGTACAAGGAGATGCCTTTATGTAAGTCTCCATATAGATTTATCTACTGATGCGAACTATCATAGGATAGCTTTGGATGCTCAATTAAACAGTGTTTCTTGAATACCTCTCTCATTTATAGTGGTGTGTTGAGTTTATATATGGTTTTAATAAAGAACAAAATAGATTTTATGGCATGAGATCTTCTTAAAGTAACTAAATGATATCAGGAAACAGGCTTATAGAATACAATTAAATGACATAGTCAGATTGAATTCCGTAAAAACCTAGCCTATTCCTCCTTGCAATTTTTAGAATGACTCAAAACTGGATGGACATTGAGTTAGGATATTAGATGACTGGCTTACTTAAAAAGTTGCATATATGTGTGTGTGTGTATATGTGTATATATGTGAGTCGGTAAGAGTTGCATGTGATGTAAAAGTGTTTGGATTCTTGCTATGGAACTATACAAGATAAAGTAGGTTGAACTTGATCAGACCCAAAAATCATCAAATTTTCAAGGCTCACTTACTATAATTGATTGTCAGCAAATTGTCATAGTCTTTTGGCATAAGTCTGACCATTTCTACTCTAAAATAAACCTAAATTTAATTATGACGAGAACAAGAAAAATACTCAGAATCAAAATCTTTCATAAAACAGAAATATGAACTGGCAAAATGTGGTGTGTAGTCAATGAGATAATGTGGTGTGAAATAGTCACCAGCAGTTTGAATTTTGAGATGAGACTGCTGTTGTTTTCTAAAAGGTTCTTAATATTTATATTGGTGGGAATTAGTGAACATATCAACTGAAAAAAATGAGAATGATTAAGATACTATTAATAGTGATAAAACTATATAATATTCATTTTTTGAAATTGTCCTTAAACTGTATTTGTTTTTATGCATAAAGGTCCTCACCTGCTTTATTATAATATCAAAAAAGAGACTATGGAATAATATATGGACTCTAAGGTAGGATGAAAATCTTTGCTCTCATTTGCACTGGTTTGATAATCTTAACTATGAACCTCATCTTGTTTGTCCATTAAAAAGGAGATTATAATACCTACCTCACAGAATTGCTTTGAGATGTAAGCAATATAAAGGGCATCTATCACTTAACCTGAGTCTCAGCATTAGGCATATTCAATTTGCTTTTTAAGAAAAGTGCAGGCAGTAATGAAGATGAGTAGACTGGTAGGCAGGAAGAAAGAGTCAGAGAAAGCATTTTATTTTATTTTTATTTAGCTGTTCACACTGGCTGTTTCCCCCCAGATCCGGGACTTCAACTCAAGTGTATGGAGCCTGTGCTCCTTCAGAGGCAATTGGCCTAACTTCTACTCCACCAGAGTATGCCATATTCAATAAATCTTATTTGGTTTCCCTCCACCTTCAGGAGTAAAGGAAGCTGTCTCATAGACCTTAGGCCAGTTACTAAAATGTAGCTAACAAATGTGTCATCACTATAAGTTAAGAAACTACAATGGTGGTAGAACCCTTCACATTGCTCTTTGTCTCCACTATTCACAGCTAGAACTCCATCAGAGAATTCAATTCCATTACTTCTAATTTTTTAAATATTTAGCTTACATTGCTATTAACCAAGTCATGTGTTTAAAAAAGAATAGATAGCTACCTCATTCCTAAAAATAGATTATCTTCTCTAGTTGGAGAAGTCATTGCAAATCAACATCTAAAACAGACAGAGAATATGAAAACTGGAATATGACTAAGTACTAAAGTGAATGTTACAGAATAAAAGGGGAGAAAGTGAAATTCATGAAGGGCATGGGTCCTAAACTAGTATCTGAAGAATCAACGGCAGGTGAATATGAAAAAAGGGAGATAGCATTTCAGATGTGGGAGAGGTCTACAAGGGGATGAAAAGGAACATGCCTTATTCACTAAAAGTGGGGTGATTGAGCTTGACTTTAGTGGAAGGAGGAAGCAAATAATGAGAAATATATGGAAAGATAAAGTTAGGTAAGATTTTTAGAAAACTTTAAAAATTAGGATGGTTAGTTTGGAATTTATCTTCTACTCTGTGCAGTTGAAAGACAGGGGTGAAATAAAAGCCAGTGTTCTGTTTGCAGTGACTGGCTCCAGTGATGAGTTTCCAGTCACAACAGTGTCTAATACTGTAAGGCTGCCCCACGTATCACCCATAAGTAGTACCTCACCCTGTAAACATTTAAAATATGATTTTTCAGGTTCTTTATTTAGACACAACTTGCATAGGTTTTTGTCAGCAATATACAGAAGAGAGAAAATTAACACTAATCACGCCCATGCAATTCAATGTGATGCTGTTATCTTCAGGATAGTGGAAATCTGATAGATTAAAATAGCATAATAGATATACAGTGTTTACAAAACTCCATGGACTGTTTCTGGGGTGAAAATCCACAATTTTGAATTCTGGTGAGCAGCAAATATTGTTTGGGCAGACTTTTTAATATTTCTGTTTCTCAGAAACCTAATCTTTTCTCATTTGGGGGTGACAGTGACCTTAAATCAGCTATTCACAATCTGTTGGCAAGTGAAATCAAAATATATGCTTAGACAACCTTTTTTGCACATCTTCATGGAGGGAAAAAAATAATAAAAGGAGTTCTCAGCCCAGAATATAAACTATGCTGACAATTACACTCGGCCTGCCTAGACATTTCCTGTGCTAAATTCCACGAGGAGACTAATGCAAAGCTGCCTTGCACATGGAGAAAAATCAATTTCATAAGAGATATATCTTCATGTGTCATGATCCAGTGTATGATTGTGGCCTTTGATGTCTATTTAGCTGGCAGCAAATTTACAGCCGTAACTTTTAATTCCCAGCAATGAGTGCAGCAAAAATAACTTAACGGTTAAATAGGAACCTTGTGCTCATTGGGTGACTGTAATCAACTGCCAGGAATGACCTTGAAATTGGACATTCCTCTCTGCTTAAGGACCATTAGCAATATTTTTCAGAAAGCAAACCATTTAGTTGGTTGGCAAAAAAAAAAAAAAAAAACGATAAAAATCTACTCTTGGCTACTCACTAAATTGCATTGCACTATCTGTTCACCAGCTGAGGGTGAAGACCATTGTATATTAAAAGATTTTCATTGTGAAATAATGTGAATACCAGCAGTAGTAATTATAAAATCAATAATTTGTAATAAATATGTCCTCCTCATATAATTACTAAATGATTGTAAAACCGATATTCTGCACTGGTTAGACTGGAAAAGGTTGCTATTAAAGACTTTCTATATTGCACATTATTGTTCAAATCTCAAACACCTTTGGTCAAATGAAGCAAAGCTTCATCCTCATCAGAATTAAATTAAATGCTGTTTCTTTTCAAGCTTCTAAAAAGTATTTGAGTCATGTTGAAACTAATAATTGGATTAAAATATCTGTCTTCAACATGAATGTGTGATACTTCTACGGCTTCTCTTGTTCTGGCTTGATCATGTGATTTCTCCCTCATTGAAAATATGCATATGTATTCTGATTCTTATCTGTCTGCCTTAGGAATTTATCTAATTGCTATTCCTCATGTCTTGTAAATAAAGCCAACCCAATAGGGAAATTTTCATTAGCCTTATATTTCAATTTACTGCATAAGAGAGCATGTTTCTAAAGAAAAAAATAATGTCAACAAGTTCCCTTATTGTGACTATGGAGAATGTTTTGATTGTATTATCTGGTGAGGTTGTTGAGAAGGGGTCACTACTGTCCCCTGCTGTTCCTAACAAATTGCCAGGACTGAAAACTTGCCAGAGTCACTGGTCAGATTGAGCACAGCACCTGTGACAGCAGAACTGAGTCCCACACCTGTGCATTCTCCCTATAATACCTCAAGGGATATTGAATGTGTATATTTAAGCCACTGCTGTGTGTGTGTCTGTGCAACCATTCCTATGCTTGAAAACATAAGCAATAAAAGAATCAAAGAAGAAAATACAGTTCTCGGCTTTAGGCATTTTGTTATCTAATTGGGATCATAAACACTTAAGAAATATTCTAGGAAAAATAATTTTTATGTTGCGCAGACTGTGATGGTAGTCTTAAACCTTATGAAGATTATATTGATTAGCTCACTTGATGAAAACCCTCCCATGTGTCTATAGGATACAGAAAAATTTGATTAGCACACACCAAGCTAATGTCAGTATCAAAGTGGGTTGTGTGGGCCCCAGTCCTGACAACTCAAATATGTATCATGTATTCTGTATTTCTAGGACTTATTTCTCAAACTTCTCAGCCCTATCTTGTTATGAAAACTCACCTTTCTGACCTGACACAGGACAGTCATCAGTCCTGTTTTGTATTTTGCTCTTTTCAAATTACAGAGTTTACTTTGGAGTCAGGATTCTCTAAAGAAACAGAACTAGTGTGTGTGGGGGGTGGGGAGAAAGAGAAGAGGAGATTTATAATAGTATTGTGGAGGTTAAGGGGTCTCATCTGCAGGGTAGACTGATCGATTGGAGATCTGTAGTTGTTACTGAAGCTCGAGTTCAAGGACAGTCTGGAGAGAAATTGTTCTCTTCCTTGAGAGACCTCAGTCTGTTTTCTCTACAGACCTTCATACGATCAGATGAAACCCACCTATATTATGGAAAGTAATATACTACTGATTTATAAGTTACTCTCATTGTATGTAGAATAGCTTTTTTTTTTCCATCTGCTGTAAGGAAAACCACAGTTGTTCCCTACTGTGTGTTGTTTCCCTATGTGCTCCTTTACCAATCTCACAGAACATTTACATTTAATTTTACTTCTGGCTACCACATGCTTTGCAGTTTTTTCCCACACCAAGAAATTCTCTATGATATCATCTGGGTGTCTTACAGTTAAATTAAATGCTGACACTACCCAGAAATAGCATCAGACCTCATAGGTTAAGAGCACAGTTCCACAGGACTGCTCTCTGCTCCACATGTACATACTTCAGACGTCAGTTCAAAGTCCAGGTTACCACCACATGCTAATCAACTGGCTATAAATCAGAGATTTCAATAACCCCTTCCTTGAGTTTGATTAACTTGCTTGAGTATCTCTCAGAACTCAGAGAAGCAATTTACCAATTTATTATAAAAGAATATGGTAATGCATATGTATGAATGTCCAGATGGAAGAGATAAGTAGGGTAAGTTAAGTGGAAAGGGATGAAGAATTTCCATATCCTCTCTGGTGCATTATTCTCCCAGCACCTCCACTTGTACTTGTGAAAATGTTGTGCAGGTTCATCAAGATCGATCACTGATGCCATGTTCAGCTCTTCTCCCTTCTCAAAGGAATGGGGGATGGGCTGAAAATCACCAGCTTCTGATCTTGAGTTGGTCTTTCTGGTAACAAGTTCCTCTCCAGGAGCTGATCCAGTTACCTCAAAAAAACAAAAGACATCCCTGTTACTCACAACCAGTACATTATAAAAGTTTCAGGAGTTCTGTACCAAAAATTAGGGATAGAGACTCGTATGTATTTATTATCATTTCACATATGAAAAATACTTTCACAGTGACATCCATACTGATTTTTTGACCAAATATCTGGGTACCATGTCCTACCAAAGCTAACAATAAAAATAATCACCACACATCTTATTACCCAGCAAAGAACCCACCAGTTTGAGGAGACTTTTGGTACTGGTTATTGTCCAAATTCTACATTTCACATATGACAAGAACAAGAGCTTTTGCATAGCTCCTTGTAATTCCAGGGTATCTGAAATAGTTTTGAGATCATGTATTTGTTATTTTTCATTGCAAACATTAAGAACTACTTCTTAAATGAAAGTGCCATTTCTAAACAGCCTTGCAACATGATTTGTAGATAAATGTAACACAGAAGATCAGTGACTATAAAGCAAACTGAATGACTTGCTAATGTTGATGGAAGAAGAAAAAGGTAATCATAACAAGGCATCATGTATTTCTGTTTCAGATATAAACATTTGTAGCAAATAGAAGTATGTACTGCTTTCTGTCATAAAAAATTGAGTGAATGGATCCACTATTTTGTGACAAAAGAATTGATAAGAGCTTTTATGACTATTTAGCATCAAATTTTTGGATTAAAACAGCCAATCTTTAATATTTGTTTTTGCCTAGCAAATATATTCTAGTAATTTAGAATTCAAAAGTATTTACCCACACAGCCAAAGATATGTTTGCAAGCATACCCATTGTAGTGGTTTTGTCACAGATATAACATGGTGACAATGTACATGTTCATCTATACAAAGAGCTAATAATCACCACCTACTCACAGTATAGCTGTATCCTGAATCACCATGGAGCAACTATTAAGTATAAAGAGGTCTAGTACATCCTCAAGCAGACAGATCTCAAATATACATTTTTAAGGAGAAAAAGAAGTCAGAGAATAATATATGGAGTATTATCCTTATTATGTTAAAAATAGACATTTATACATAAGTATACAAATATGCAAATGAATACAAAGAGATTATCAAGAAATACACCAAAGTCTATGGTGATTATCATGAGGAAGAAGAAGAAAAAAGAGGGGATGAGTAAAATAAATATTGTGTGTTTTAATCTATATTCTTTTATTTTTTAATTATTTAAAAATTTTATTTTGTGTAATGCATTTTTTAAATTTGATTGATATATAGCATTCTACTTTACAAATACATGCAGATATATTATTGAGTGAAAGAAGAAAGATAAATACATAGTTTGTTTCCGTTTTTATAATGTTCAGAAGCAAACAAAGCCAAACTCTTTTGGTTAAAGATATAGACATAGGTGGTAAAACTACAAGAAAATATAAATATATAATTCACACACACACACACACACACCATTAGATAATAGTTTTTGCAGGAAAAAGGGAAAAAGTTTTGATTAAAAGAGGGAAGCAGGTTATGTATGCACTCTATTTGTGTGCAGTTTCTCAGATATTGGTCCAGTAATTGTTAGTTCATACTGGTCCAGTAATTGTTAGTTCAACTTACACAGATATTTAATGTGCTTTCCTGTTCACACTGATATTATACAAGTACAAAATAATAATTGTCCATTACAAAATGAGAGAACAAAGTAAACATGAATAACAATCATTTGCAGTGCTGGATATAAATATAATTGGAGGATAAATAGGTAAGTTAGACTTTTTTGTAGTGTGATATAAAAGAAGTTCATAGGGATGTAATAACAAGAGCAAAGGACTTTGCCTTACATGAAAAATTTAAGATAGTAATAAGAACAGTGTGTTTAATGAATTTAATTTTACAAAACTTAAAGCAGTTTTACTTATGCACAATGTTTGGTTGTCAGAAGAGTCAGATAAAATATTTTTACAGATGAAATCCTGAGACTCAGAGCATCAGAGCTGCTGAGTGAACACCTAGTGTTAGAGGATGATTCTATAATCAGTGGGTGACCCCTTTAATTGTTTCAGCACCCCATTCTACCAACATGCGTCTGATTCCCACACCCAGCAGAGAACCCCAGATACTAGGATATGACTCTGTTGTCCCTTGCATAGCTGTAGCCCCCAGGCAGAGAGCCCTCTGGTTGACTGTCCAGGATCAACCATCACGCTTGTCTTCAAATAAACCCTGAGTGTCAGTTAAACTAAGACCCAGTTTTGGACTGGGTGTCACACTTTGTGTCAGACTTTCTTTTAATTAATTGAGTTCAATATTGAATTCTGTCTATTATAGTAATACCATCACACTTTATGAACTTATTTGCTTTGTAATGTTAGGCTTAGCTATTTTATTTGTACACATGATCATATTTAATCCCCATATTCTCTTCTAAAATTGTTGTTATTGTCTCCACTAATGAAGGAAGAAATTAAGACAAGAGATTCTGGGAGAGTCTCATATTCTCCAGTTAGTAGGTAGAGAGATGGGTTCTACGTGAGTTCTGTCTCCATGCAGAACTCTGATTTGCACGTGCTATGCTAAGAATCCTACCTCACTGTTCTACAACTGACACTGTCCACATACCACTGTGTTATGGACTAAATTATATTGTCCCCTAGAAATGCTACATTAAAGTCCTAACCATCCCTCAGCCTCCATATGTACTTGGATGTTGGGTTTTTAAAGAGGTTATTAATGTTTAATATCAATGTTAAATAAGGTCATGTGGGCCCGAATCTAACATTACTGGTGTCCTCATGATCAATGCAATATATTTTAAGGTTGTCTTCAAGTTTTAAAAAAGTGTAAAAAACTAAAATGGCTTGAAACCTCTGAAGTTAAAGTCCTCCCCTCAATACCACATTTAATTCCTCCTAATGATATTTTCTATCATTCATTTCTTATGCAATAATTTATGCTGCCATGTTTTGATTTCTACATTTTAGATGTTATATCCATTGACTTATTTTTATAAGACAGGAAACTTAGCCCTCTTAAAGTATCTTCCCTTGACTGCTTTCATAACTTCTCTCATTACAGATACCTGTTAAGCGACCACACCACATTTATAATTAAGCACAATGAATTTTTGAAAGTAGTTGTAAAAGTAGATAAGGGTTACTTATTATAATTGTACAAATATTATTTGTTTAATGGCTGTTTTACTGTCAGTTATTTTAGAATAAATTTTGTGTAATACTCTTAACAGTTTAATTGATTCTTTTCATCTCTGTTACTTCATGATTTTTTTCAGTTTTATAATATCTCAGTGCTGTTTCATTGAATCAATGTCCAGTCCTTAAAAAAGTTATTTCTTTATTCCTTAGGATGATATATGCTATTATAACAAACCAACCATTCATTGTAATGGTTAAACCAATAATACTATTTCCCACTTATCCAAATTCCAATGCAGATATTTAACAGGAAGCCATTCAAATTCTTATTCAAAGATCAGAATGGCTTTCATTTTTATTCTGCCTTTCCCTAGGTCTTACCTTCTAAGAAAAGATAAGTAAAGGATACACGCTGTCCCTAGCACACACCCAATCCTACAGACAGAACGCATGTAGAACACTTTCCTAAGAGTTGGGGAAGTAACTTGGCACGGCCTCCATTCTTGTAGACCTCTCTTTTCCATTGTTATTAAGGCCCCGGTTTATATCTCCAGGAAGCTTTTCTTAATTCATAATTCTTCTTGGGCATAGTAATACATGTGTTTGGAATTTGACTTTCTCAGAGGCTACACTGTTTCTGCAGCACTATTTTTGATAATACAGCTGAGTACTCAACATTGTTTAATGACTTGTTCACCTAAACTATACGTTAGTCCAGGCTTGAATTATTTGACAATAAATTTATCTGAAATATTAATAGGCTCTAGGTGTGTTTATTCCATACTTTTCTGTGTGCCAGTAATTATACCCCCAGACCTTCCTATTAAGGTCCAAATGCCTTTTATTATTTTAACTCTGTAAAATCCTTTTTCTGTGGATTTTCTCATTCTTTAACCTTTCCTTGAAAATCAGCCAATTCTCTCAACTCACCTCTTTCTTATAATATTTTGCTAGAGGCCACGATTAGAAGCCAACTCACTATCCTGCTAAATCTTTCCAACCACTTTCCCTAGAGCTACAAGCTCAGTGGGTAAGATCTCCCTTGCAAGTTATTGCATATGGCAGTTTTACCAAATATTCTGTATGTTTTATGTTGCCTACTGTCTAACATTAAACTAATATCACACATTTCAGATTTTTTATTATGACAACACCTCGTTTCTTTTATGAATTTATTTGCTAGTTTGGTAATACTAAATGCTATTACAAGCAAAGCCTCTCTAATTCTAACACCAATTCTGATGTGTGTGTGTGTGTGTGTGTGTGTGTATTGATTTTATCATACCATTAAGCAGTCATCTCAGTTCTGACAATCTCTACCTGGAATAGCATTAGATCTCATAGGTTAAGGGCTACCTTCTACAAGACTATCCTCATGTCACATGCCAATCTCAAGCCCAGATAATGTTTACTTGTGTTTCTGACCAATTGTCTACATATCTGAGGTTCCCAAAATACCCTCCTTGGATCTGGTTAATTTATTCAAGCATCTCACAGAACTCAAAGAAATATTTTACTTAATAGATTATCATTATATTACAAAAGAATAAATTTAGAAACAATCAAGAGGAAGAGATGGATAAAACAAAGTATGTAGATGGGACATAAAACTTCCATGTCTTCTTGGTAGGCCACTTGCCTAGCAACTCTATATTTTCACCAATTTGGGACCCATCTCTCAGAAACCTGTTCTCTTGAGTTTATATAAAGCCATCATTGCTTAGGCGTGATTGGTGAAATTATCGGTCATTGGTAATGGAATCTCTAGACCCTTTTCATTTCCCTGAGGTCTAGGGGTGGGGCTGAAATTTTCAATCTTTAATCACTTGACTGGCCCCACTGGCAACCAGTTCCCATCCTTAAGTGCTTTCTAGAAATCATTGTCATAACAAAGACACCGTTATGGCTCTCATCACAGGGAATTTTAAGGGTTTCAGGAGATTTGCCAGGTAATTAAAGACTAAATATATATTTTGTATTGTAAGTCACAATATCACATCTCTTATCTTGGTATTTTAATATCATTAAGAGTTTATTTCTTGCTCAAGTCAATTGTGATGCAGCCAGTAGGTTAACAGCCTTCTAATGAGGTTCGAGGATCCATTTATAATGCAAGGATTAAAGATGGGGCATAAACTAGATTCTTGTTCTTAAATGTTATTTTGTTTGTTTTTGATGCTCTATATATGTTTAAGGTATGTATTTTGTAGGTGTTCCAGGTAGAGTAATGTCCTGCCTAGGGGATAGTCCAAGGAAATCACAAGAAGACAGATGGCAAAGGCATAACCTTTATTATACTCACAGGAGGCGGGGGGGTCTCAATGACCCCCACTCAGGCATGTCTCCACCTCCATGATGGTGGACAATTAGACATGCTTCTGGAAAGATTGCACCACCAGCAAGGAGCAGAGTGGGGGGCTCTTTTAAGGAGATATCAGCAGAGGGAGGGTAGTGAGCAGGCAAGAACAGTCAAAGTCCAAGGCAGCACATCCCATATACAGTAAAAGCAGGCAAAGGTAAATACATCCCAGAAAGTCCATCAGAGCTACATTCTGAGCTACGTTCAGCATTGGCTAGGCACAGAACCCACTTTCCAAAGTTGGGCATGGGTCATGTTCCTGTGCTACTAACAGTGAGCACCATCATAAATCAAAGTCTGTATGCAATATATTCAATTAGGAGTTTATCATATCAAACACTAACATGGGAGAATTTTTCAATTCTGGCAATGAACTTCAACCACAAATGCTTCCCACTTTAGTTCAAAGACAATGAAGTAATTAAATTAAGTTTTCACCTGACAGCACCCACAATTTCTTTCTTCTCTCTTTCAACTCCATATTATTTAGATATTCTTGTTAAAACTTATAGTAAGGTACTGTTTTTCAAGATGTGACTGTGTGTGTGTGTGTGTGTGTGTGTGTGTGTGTGTGTGCATGTGTGCGTAGGGAGTATGAATGACACAAGAAAAATTCTTCTGTCTTTGTAGAGGCTGGGAAATGAGAAATCTTCAGTGTGGTTTGAAGTCAGGAAGGAGAGACCCATGGTGTTTGAATTGGTTAGAGAAACAGTGAGGTTCAAGTCAGACTATTCTACACCTCCCATAGGAGAATCAAATTTATACTCTGGTTTTATAATCCAGAAAATATTTTCCTTATTTTTGTATCTCCATGATTTTGAGCTCTGTGTGTTTGAAATTTCTATGATGTTCATCATTCTTTGTCATTTATTTGTCAATTCATATAGATTAACTTCCTTGTTAAAAATATTCGCAAGGGCACATATTTTCTGGATATTCCTTAAGAGCCTTCACGTAAACTCGCTTATATCCTTCAGGATATCTAAAGCAATCTTTCAACATAGCAGCTATCAAGTAACTTTTTTTATTAACTGACTGAAATCAATTATTCAGAGTTCTGAAGCAGCCAATGAAGAGATTGGTGTCTCCTTCTGATACTCTATATGTTTTATTCCAACACTACTTCTCCAGCTCTCTGATGCCATCTAACTGGTCCAACCATTCAATTAAATTAGAACACTTCTTCCGGGAGGGAGGGTCAGATCCCACAAGGAAAATGTTCAGTACCTCAAGACTGCTTCACTTAGGATGCCAATTGCCTGTGTTGGACTCTCATACTTCTTTCTGATCAGCTGCAATTGAAGGTTTCTATGACCAGCCCCCACCACCCTCAGTTTTTATAATTTGCTGGAAAAACTCAGAACTCAGGAAGCACTTTGCAAAGGATTACTAGTTGTTTTTGTTGGGTTTTTTTTATGTTTTATCAGGGATACAATTCAGGATAGTCAAAAGGAAAAAATGTGTAGGGCAAGCTGTGAAGGACAGGGAGAAGCTACCACCCACCCAGCCCCTTTTCCTTCCTTGGAACTAAAAGCTTCAGGTTCTAATTAAGAGTTGTTATTGTTGTTTCTGGGAACCAGCCTCATCCTAAAGGAATCTTGTGGTCTGTCAGGAGTGGCCTCATTAGAAAAAGAAAACTCTGATTTTACCTATCACTGGAAAAATTCCAGGGGATTTAGCATCTGGGTATCAGGAACCAGAGAAAATGACCAGATGAATGTTTCTTATAATAGTACACTCACTTCCTACACTTGTAAGCATAGGACAAAGCTTTTGCCTTGCATAGAAGAATCTACTTGTCTATGGTGAGGAAAGTGAATCTGACTATATGCATGTGAATAAAAAAGACAGTACTTTTCTAATTGAACAAATGCACTCAGTAAATTAAAAGGACTGCCATTGTGCCTCCATAATTCTTTTTTAATCCTCAAAGTGAGTAAAACAAGAATACAGTTAGTAAATAAGCAAGTAAATAAAATCGACAATAAAATCTTTATGACGCCTCTCTGTCTACAAACTTTACAATTGATACATCTCTCATAATGCAATTTTTCTCTAGTTTATAATGCCCTTTCTCCTTTGGATGACTGATGCATATAGGAGCGTAACATTTTTTTTTTTTATTAACAAGATTTTACTGTACTACACCACTATGCAAGAAAATTAAGTGTTTTTCTTTAATTGAAAGGTTTTGAAGAAATTAATCAAGTAAGTAAATGAGTTCATATACTTATGTAGGTCAGACATCAATGGATGAGACAAACTTCAGTAAAACTATACATTTTACAAATGTATGAAATCTCATCATTTTACCCTTCACTTATTTGAAATTATTATCATTCATTCTTACTGATTTAAAGTTAGTTATAATTGGACTGTTTTAAAAAAAGATGATAGTGTTAAAATGGAAAAAAAAATTTAGCCGTTTTCATAGTGAAAGCCACTTTAGCTGCATATATAAAATAAATGGGTTTTCATTAAAAAACACTTTTTTCTAAATAGATAACTGTGTCATCAAAATGCTAAAAATATAAAACCTGTGTCAAAAATTTCTTCCAGCTTTAGAACATTACTCTTCTTTATATACTAAAAAATTCTATAAAAAGCTTTTATTAAGTTTTTATTTCTTTTACCTATTTAATATGACAAATTTACAAGATTTTACTGGACTACACTACAATCCATGAAAATTAATCATTTTTATATTAAATTTGTAGATTGTCACTTATTTACTGGCCTGGGGCAAGGCATGTTTTACTTTTCATACCAGGTATTAAAGAACTCCCATAAAGTAAATGAGTTTCTAATATTAGATATCCTAGAGAAGTAAAGAAATAACCATTTTGTGAGCTGGAACACGAAAGGTTTACATATGTTAGAATGTATTGAAATAAACACAAATGGAAATAAGATATTTAGCTTATGATTTTTTTTTTTTAGCAAATGACAAGAATGATAGAAATTAGCTGTATGGGTTTCTTGAATGCAGATATATGCTTAAAAACACAACATGTCTGGTTGAGAGACAGAGAGAGAGAGACTGAATTTGTGTTAGTAATATATTTCTCTTGGAACTTTTGTTATGAAGGTTAAATGTCACCATTCTTGGACACTGTATCAAGAGACTCAAATAAACTACTGAACTCCCCCATACTAAAAGAAAACATACTAAGCATTTTTATTCTTAATAGACTATGTTTTACAACAGTTTAGAGTTATAGAAAATGGTGAGGATAATACATAGTTGCACACACCTCTTACACAGTTGCCTATTAAAATCTTACATTATAATGAAGCATTTATTGCAGAGTATTAATGTTGATATACCATTAACTGTATAGTTCATTTGTTATTCATATATCCTGATTTTTATTTAATTTCTCTTTTCTACTCCATGACTCTTTAGAATACCGTATTACATTTAATGGTCCTTTATCCTTAGATTCTTGTCAGCTGTGACAATTTCTCAGACTTTCCCTGTTTTTGATGTCCTTCAGATATACTAGTCAATTATTTCTGGAGCATGCCTTTTAATTTGTACTTGTTTGATGATTTCTTCAGGATTAGACTAGAGTTATGGGTTTTGGGGAGGAGGACCATGACAGTAATATGACACTCCCATCATATCAAGAATATATAATATCAATATGACTTATTGTTGGTGATATTGACTTTGATAGCCCAAATGAAGCAGTGTTTATCAGTCTTTTTTTCCTAATGTAAAATTACCCCTTTTTGTCCTTTGTTACATACTGTATGGAAGGAAGTCACTATGTACAACCCACTTTAAGGAGGAGAGAGTTATGTTCTGTCTCTTCGAGGTGACTTTTTAAACAAACCTAAAGAACAAAACTGGAAGAAGCACAAAGACATGGAGATTGAGCAATACATTTCTTAACAACACCTGGCTCACCAATGAAATTAAAGGGGAAATTAACTTATCTGGAAACAAGTGAAAATTTGGAGATGAGCTACCAGAACATATTGGATATGGCAAAAGCAGGTCTGAGAGGAAAGTTGACAGCCATACAAGCACACATCAAAAGCTGAGAGAGATCCTAAATTAAATACATAATCACTCACCCGAGGGAACTAGAAAGAAAAGAACAATCAAAACCAAAAATCAGCAGAAGAAAAGAAATAACAAAAATCAGAGCAGAAATAAATGAAACTGGAAAAAAATCATCATTAAAATAATCAATTACTCCAAAGTTGGTTTTAGAAAAAAAATTTAAAAAAGTTAATACACTCCTAGCTAGAGTCACCAAAAAAAGGGCAAGGAAATGTTAATAAATCAGAAATTAAAGAGGTAAGATTATAAATGACTTCATTGAAATACAAGGATCTTGAGAGACTATTATGCATTCTTACATATTAATTAATTCATGAATCACGGAGATATGGATAGATTTCTAGCATCATACAACTTACCAAAACTGAACCAGGAGGACACAAACAACTTAGACAGACTAATCACAAGCACAGGAATTGAAGAAGTAATAAAAAAAAAAAACTCCCCTAAATCAAGAGATCAGTCCCAGATGGCTTCCTTGGTAAATTCTACCAAACAGTCAAAGAAAAGCTAGTCTCCATCCTTCTTAAGTTCTCCCACAAAGACGAAGACAAGGGAAATCTCCCAAATATATTCTATGAGGCCAATATTAACCTGATTCCAAAATTAGACAAAGCTTGCACAAAACTACAGGAGATGGCACCTCATACCACTGAGAACGACCTACATCAATAAGCTTGGAAATACCAGATATTGATAGGGATGTGGAGAAAAGGAACCAACCTACACTGTTGGTGAATGTAAGTTGGCAAAACCTTTTGGGAAAACCATATGGAGATACCTCAAACACATAAATGTATATCTGCCATTTGATCCAGCAATCCCACTCCTGGGATTATACCCAGAATACACAAAATCTCTAATCAGAAAAAAAAAAAAAAATGCACCCCTAAGTTTATTACAGCATGGTTCACAATAGCCAAGACATGAAACAACCTAAATGACCATCAACAGAATCCTGGATAAAGAAGCTATGGTATATATACTCAATGGAATTCTATACTACTGTTCAGAAAGATGAAATTGTGTCCTTTGCAATAATATGAATGGAACTGGAGAGGATTATGTTAAGCAAAATAAGTCAGAAAGAAGGAGAATGACTTCACTCATTTGTGGAATATAATTAAATTAAACAAATGAAAACACAAATTCCAACCAAAAGAGCAGGACACAGGTCTGTGATTGGGGACAGGGGTTACTAAAAAGGGAAAAGTGGCGGTGGTAAAGGACACTGGAACTCTGGTGGTGGGTGTGATTTGAAATACAGACTGAGATGCAATTTCCATATCCTAAAATGAATATAGCATTGTGAACAAAAGGAATAATAAATATGTTTTTTGTTTTTTTTAAGCAAGTTGGGTGTCATGTCCCTTTGACACAATTCAATCACTGTGGACTTTTAGGGGGGAGTTTTCTTTTCTTTATTTTTTTTTTAAGCATATTTGTTTTAGCATATAAAGATGCTCTAGACTCAGTTTATATATTTCTTGCTCCCCTGCTAAAACAGCCATTTCTCCAGTGAGCCCTGCTTCCTTTTATTGAATATTGATATTAGAAACCAAAATGTGTACAATAAGTGTGCTCATATCTACTAGAGTAACATTGCTTCAGAGCAAGGAAATAAGTATGTGTATACTAATCCAATGTAAATACACACACACACACACACACACATATATAAATAGTTCTATGTGTAGTAATCAGTATCAATTTCAAAATAAACTTGAGTGTGCAGACATCCCCAACTCTAATCCATCGCCATATTACCATTTCAGCCTCCCCCAAATGCTTATTTGTAAAATTCCACTCCAAGAGTGAGACAACCAGCTTTCATCACACTCTATCCACTTATTTAATTGTTCACTTCTATATTGAATATATCATAAATTATATATATGTAATAGTCCAATAGCATCAATATTAACTGTAGATTCAGCAGTGAGGAATAATTTTACCAACTAGTACAGTGCATATACTATTTATTTTGCATTTCTCTTTATACAATCATCATGTCTAAAAAGATTTAGGTCAGTATATTGTTTCCCAAGTCCTTTTCTGATAGGTTGTTAAATAAATTTGTAATAGTTATATGTATTTGTCACATTCTTCTTTCCATCTTGGTGATTCTTTTGACTTCACAAATATGCAAGTATTAAGATTCACTCTTGTGTTGTAAAGTTCAATGGGTTTTGGCAAATGCATAGTGTCACATATCCATATTAAAATCTCATGTATATAGAAAAGTATAACCACCCTAAAAAAATCACTATGATTCAATCATTTTACTTCCTCAAAATCCCTCAAATAGTTGTTCTTTTCATAGTCTCTACAGATTTACCTTTTGCAGAATGTCATGTGATTTGAATCCTACAGTCCATAGTCTTTTTCAGACTGACTTTTTTCCCTTGGATATTTAAGATCCATCCACTTATTTTCATGATTTTCAAGTTTATTTATTTTTATCCCTAAGTAATAGTCCATTGTTTCAACACATCAAATTTTATTTATCTATTCATTTAGTGAATGGTTGCTTCCAGTTTTTTGATGATTATTAGTAAAGTTCTATACATTTGAGTTCAAACGTATGTGGACATACATTTTCAAAGCAACAGAATAAATACCAAGGAGCATAATTGTTGGGTTACTTGATGACATTATGTTTAGCTTTGTAAACAACTGTCAAACAAACTTTCAAAATAGTTGTATAATTTACAAGCCCATCAGTAGTAAATGAATGTTCTTAAACTTTACTTTCTTGCTAAAAATTGGTAATGTTCATTTATTTTGGATTTTAAGCATTCTAACCAGTGTGCAGTAGTATCTCATTGTTGTTTTATTTGAAATTCCCTGATAATAAATAACATTAATTCAAAAAAAATTCCTTTTGCTTTTATAAAAATTCCTGTATTTCTTCTTTGGAAAGGTATCTCTTAAGACTGTTTTTTAACTATGTTGTTTCTTTTCCTATTGTTGAATTTAAATAATTCTTTGTATATTATAGAAAACATTATTTTAAAGATTATTAATTTTCAATAACTTTATTACCAGTTTTGTGAGGTTTTGCTATAGAAGCAGTCAACAATTAAGAATAAAGATAGCTATTTTTTCTCTCAATCTCAATACCTTTATTTTCTCATCTTATTCCATTAGTTATAATTTCTAGTCTGATTTTTAATATAAGTGGTAAAAGAGGACATTATTATTTTATTCTCCATTATAGGGGATAATTGTCCAGTTTAATCATTAAGTATGTTGGTATGCATAGACATTTATTGTTATTTTTCTATCAAGCTGAAACAGTTCTCTTTTAATTACTGAAAGTTTTCATCACAAATAGGTATTGAGTTTCGTCAAATGCTTTTTTTTGGCATTAATACATTTATTATTTTCCACTTTAGTGTAGTAATGTGGTAAATATATTGTTTCATTTGATTTTCAAATGTTATAGTATTTCATGTTTCAAGTATTTATTTATAATTACTTTTATTTATCTTGGATTTGATTTGATAATACTATATTAAGAATATTTGCTTATATGTTATGTAATGTATTTACCTATAGTTTTCCTTTCTTGAAATGTCTTTCTGGTTTTGGTGTTTCAGTAATGTTGGGATTATAGAATGAGTTTGAAAATGTTTTCTCTGCTCCTGTTTTCTGGAAGAAATTGTAGAGAATGTTTTGTTATTTTTTCTCAGATGTTTGCTAGAATTCACTAGTGATACCATCTGGTTTTTTTTATGGAGAACACTTGGTGGATAATTTGCAAAGATTAATTTTCCCTCCACTTGCCAGAGATAAGAGGGGCTCTTTCTTAACTCTTCACAACAAGAGCTTGGATGGGTCTCTAAAGTTAAACCTACAAATATGTTCCCTCTCTCTAATATTGCACCCTACCCATGAGTTTCTCACTTTTATACTAGTCCATACTAAACCTCTAGCAATTTGTGAAAATTACCATTTAAGTGTTCCCACCAGTTTATGACCCAGAAATCTTGCCTGACTGTATTTATATTTTTTTGTTTGCCAGAGACCTCAGTTCTCTGACGAATTTAATAGAAGTAGTTGGTGATCTGCTTGTTTAATTTGTATGTGTGTGTGTTTCCTTCAAGAATAGGAGTAATGACTTCCAAGTTGTAGGAAGAGATAAAAAGAAAGGAAACATGTGGAACAATTTTATGGAGATTGAGGCATTTGTTTTCTTAATTAAATATTCTGCCCCCTTGGTCATATCTCATCATACTTTCAAAGTGCCCAAAGAATTTTTTTAACCAAATCTTGGCCTACAACTTTTGACAAAGATACTGTTTTATGCTTAGTTTTCCTTCCTTGTGTTACCCTTACATGGAGTAAACATGAAAACTTGTAATTTTAGAACTCTAGAATTTTCTATGGAAATATATATAATTTATTTCTAAAGGATACATTAATAGATTATAAATAACCCCATTTAAACAAAAATTAAAATGTATTACAAAATCTCAAGTTACTAAAGACTCTTACCCAATATAATTGACTTTCTCTGAATAATTTTCACAAGTTACTTTTCTAATATTGACCCATATTTTTATGTTGTTTAATTAATTCTTAGTCCTGAAAAAGTATACATTAAATATTCATTACTATGCTTAGAACTAATTCAGGCAATAAAATTTTATCTCAGGAAATTGTTCTTAATTTTTTTTAGTACTATTCTATTTCATTTATTTGTTTCCTTCTTTGAGATCTCATTGTATAATTATTATATTATAAATCATTCCATATTTACTTTTGTTCAACGCTAAAGAACACATCTAGAAATTTAAGATTGTGTGAGATTATATAATCTGTTCCACATGTCAAATAAAAAGTGATTCCCCTCTAACTATATCACTTAATACTAGCCATCTATTTTATAACAGAATACCTATATTGGAGCATCTGGGACAATTATGAACCAAATATTGTAATTTGTAAGTCTCTCTGAATCACTCAATTGAAAATGTAAACAAAATAATAATAAAGCTATTAAAAATAAAAAAATAAAACCACGAAGCATATCAAAGAAGACAACAAATGATAAAAAATGTAGAAAGAGATATAAAAAATTTTAAGTGTCAAAGTAATCCTATCAACTTCCATATATGTTAAAGAACAACTTTATATCAACTTCTTGACAAGAGTTTGTTTCTAATCATACCATCCAAAAATGCTTATATATTTTTATACGGTGATTATTACAGACTAAGTATATTTAAGAAAATAAGCTGCTTGTTGCCTTTTTTGATTTCTAAAACAAACCAAAAAATTGGAAGCATACAGATCTCATAATTAAGCAGTCACAACCTATATTTTAAAATATTTAATGTTTACTTAAAGTGACATTTTAAAAATCAATAATTATTAATTGCAAAAAAATGGATGAAACTTAGTAGAGCAAATATTCTGCAGCGAGGCCTTCATAAAAACTAATTGCAAAGCTCTAAAATGCACCATATGTGTGCTCTCTTCTCAGTGCAGAAAATAAATTCGATATAATTTTCAACAGTAAAATCTTTTTATTTATTTCCAATTAATGGAAGAGTGGGAGAACTAGACAAATAAAAATAAAAGAACCAGAAAGTCCTTTTCTCCCTTTAATGCCTCCCACTCTCATTGTTAATCCAGATACTCAGTGCCCTTGAAATATCAAATACTGGCTTACTTTTTTTTTTATTTGAGTAAGGTACAGTAGACATATAAATAATAAATACTACTTTCAGGTGTATAACACAATAATCTAATTTATATATATATATATATATCATGAAATGATCATAGCAATAAGTCTATTAAACTTCATCCCCATGCATAGTTACAAAATTTTTCTTTTGGTGAGGACCTAACATCTACTTTCTTAAAAACTTTCAGCTATGTAGCATGATATTATTAGCTATAGTCTCTATGCTATACGGTATAGTCTCAATGCTATACAGTATAGTCTCACAACTTACTTGTTTTCTTTGAACTCTTTTTTGGCTATATTACTATCAGCTAATTTCCCGCATGCCTCTATTTGTTATTTAATCATCTTATTCGTTCTATCTGTAAATATCTGTCTCCCCAGTAAAAATGTGAGGTTTTCAAGAGTAATATAACTTAGTGACTGCTAACTGACCAAGTATATTTGTCAAAATTCAGATCTCCAACCCCCCTTCCCAACAACCTCTGTACCTTTTATCCCCAAATATTCCCTATGTTCTAATCAATATTATCTGCACACATAATTATACACAAGTGGGGTGCCTGTCTCTAAAGTGTTGTCCCAATATCCTTTTCTACTCAGAAAACTTTCATGTCTCTTTTCTGCCTGTATCTTTTTCTATACCCACATTTCATTTCATGTCTCTTCTACTATAAAACATTTCAATTTACCTTACAGGATTCATTACTATTGCATTTATTGCTTTGTTTGTTTGTTTGTTTGTTTTTTATCATCCACTGAATTTTGTGTTATTTTATATCTTCTATTGTGATTTTTCTACTGTCGTTTTAATCTTGGTGAAATTTTTCTTATCACAAAAAAATGAAAACAGCAACCTTTCCAAATGCAAAGATTTGTTAAATCCAATTGAGCAGAAGGATTTGATTTTTGAGGAGAAATGGAAAAAATAAGAGGTAAAAAGTAGAACATGACCTCAGATATAAACTAGTAGAGGGAGAAATTAATTGATCAAAAAGAAATTAGGAACTGTTGCTATTCTGAGAATTCAGTTAAGATATAATCCCTGGATTATTTTATCTTCCTTCAAAACATTTCCTTATGATTTATCATGGGCAGATCACTGTTCCAGGAATAGTGGCATTCAAACATACATAGATGTTAACTTTTGTCTTAGAAGGGCTTACACATTTCCAATGAAGTGACACTGCTACTCCAGTCACTAACTTTCCGTCAAATTTTGGGTTAGACACTGCCTCTCTGGCTTCCATGCTCTTCTTCGGCAAAATGATGGTGTTACATCAGATGAGATTTTTTCCTCTAACACTTCACAATGGGATGAAACAAATGGCCCAGTCATTTTCCTTCTTAAGATACTTCTGCCCTTCCACGCCCCCAAACATTTGTTTGCTGTTGTAGACAAAGCTTTTAATACTAAACGCAGTCTACTAACAGGATGGGATTTTGACATGTACCACACCTACTGCCAAGGAAGAAGGAAGCCTTGGGGAAGGCTAATTGTTGGACCTGTCATTCCGAGGGCTTGGGCGAATGAAAAATTAGCTGATGCCCAGTGGGAGGTGCAGAATCCTGAGGGTGAAACATTCAGGAGATGCGAGTGTTTTGGAAGCTGCCAAGAGCAACCCCGCCGTTATCTCAGTAGTGAGAGCAAAGCTTGGGAAGGACGGCCTTGCTGGAAAGATAAGTCTACCTGTTGGAGAAGGGATCTGTGTACACCTGCAGTGAGCATGAGGAGAGGAAAAGTGTTGGGCAGGCAAGATGCACCTGTGAGATTTCATATTGATGGCTCTAGAGTCTCCGTTAATATTACACTATAAACAGTATTTCTCTCACGCCAAAAACAAATGATTGTTGTGATTCACATGTCTACAATTTCTCCTAGTAATTTTTCAGTTCTGACTCACTTAATAACTCCCCAAGTCTGAGTTGTCAAATTCAAGTTAAGAAATAGCTGGATGAAAATATTTCATACAGGTCTGGTTTCTTCACGTTATGTCCCTCGCCTTACCCTCTTTCCCTTAAACAAAATCAGTGTTTCTCCCTTCTTTTCAAACTATGCATATCTTATAAATCCTTAGATATGCAACTCAAGTTCCATTTATCCTCCTGGTATTTTCTTGTCATGATGCAAAGTATATCAGATATAATTTTTGAAAGATAAGTGACTTTCTATGATTATTGTTTTCATTTGGTTCTCATTTTCAGTTATTAGCTGATACATCTTCTTTTATTGCAAGCTGATAAAAGTGTTGTTATTCTTGGATGTCAATATAACTTTCCAACTTGTGAATAGTATCTTGAGGGCGTGCAGCAGGTCTTTTATTTTATGAATTTTTTTCTTTTCTGTATCTGCCTTACTGCTCTGTATTGTCTGGGGAACATATTATATATTTAAATGCTTCTCAAGAGACTGTTGGCTTGATTTTCTCAGTTAAAAAAATAAAGAGCCTAGTGCTTTAGGGACTTTTATGTTTGATTGACTGCCACAAAATGGACTGGGCAGATTTTAATGATGTCAAGTCATTGATAAAGGTTTACAAGGGTCTGGGTTAACCTTTTTCATTCCTTTAAAAGGGCAGATTACCTCACAGGCCACAGTGCAAATGTCAATGACTCACTGCAGGGAATTGGGTCCAGCTGGTGCATGGCTTAATCATTAGCTCTGGAGAGTGCTAATGAAATATTGATCCTGATATAACACTCTTTGGGAAAGTGTGTAAGTTAATATCTGCCCCCTAATACATATGGGTATATTAAGATTATTGGTCTGTGAAATCTGCAAAATGGAAGTTCATGGCTCTCTTCAGTCTCACGAAAACCACTAATTCAATGTTGTTTCATGAGATTCACCACTAAAGCATGGATTGCTGGGGGCCATGTAGTCAGCCACACCAGTAAGGCAAACAAAGTAGAAGATTTGGTACATTCCAGGTGGTGCTAGTGGTTCCACATCAGAATTATATGATTCAGACACTGTGTAAGTAGAACGTTCTCAAATTCAGTGAACTAAATGGTACTTTAAGAGATAATGACATTTATTTGCAAAGAAAAAGCCTTGGTGGTATTTAGTGAAATGATCAGAGAGATGAGAAAACATTCTAATAACTTCTTATTTTATGATTCCAGTCTCTTCCTGGGGACTGTTTTTGTTGTAGCTGTTTGGTTGGCTTTTTTTGAGATAGGAATCACATGACCTGAACACCAACCTTTGCCCTCTTTTGGCTTGTCTTAACTTGAATCTTTTTTTTTTAATTTCATTCTAATAGTCTTGGCTAATTCAAATATTGGCATAAGAAATGAAGCAAAGTAAATGCGGAATGCACTTAGTTGAGTCATTATAGTCAATTCTACAGCTTTACTTTTAGAGAGTGAAAGACTGTCAAACCCCAATATTGATGGTAAAGTAGTTATTTAAGACACCTATTGAGATTCTGGCCCCAGTGGACACACTTAGTGAGATTTTTGAGGGCTAGAATCAAAACGGAGGAATGTGTTCCTCTGTCTATTACTCTTGAATGTATTTATTAAGGTGCATCAAGAGAACAACAAAGCTTTGATTTAGAATTTTCCACTAGAAGCAAAAAGAAAAAATATAATTTGCTTGATTATATCTGTCAAATGTTATAAGCAATGCTTCTCATAGCATTAATGTTATTTTATTTCTTCTCTTTCTATAGATAATAATGATATGCATTTCAACAAATGGTAGTGCACTGACAAACAGCAAATAGTTTGGGGTATTGGGAAAGAAGAAGAAATGCTAGGAAAACAAATCAACAAACTCTTTCCTTAACATATCTTCCTAGAGCCTCCTTTCCTCATCTATACTTGTCTTTTGAAAGTATATCCTATGCCTATAGTTGGTATGCCTAAGAGCAAAATTATGAACAGATAATATAATATTAATAACTCTACTCCAGTTCTTTATTACCCCAGTTAAGTCCTGAATATAACACAACTAAGCTGAGAAAAACAAAAATGGACAGAGCCTTCGTAACAGCAGCAAATCAATTGAAACAAAATGCTTATGGCACTAAATACAGACCATTGACGTGGACTAGTAATCAGGGTTCAGAAATTATTATGACCAGTGAAGAACTCTGGAATTAGCCTTAAGCAAGTATTCTCCAAAATATAAGATTGATAGGCAGCCAAATATATTTAATAGAAGGTTTATCACTGTAAAATTGTTTACCTGAAAAACAGAACACCAGAATTAGATTAAAATCAATAGGGCAACGAGTCTTGACCTCTTATATAGGACAAATTAAGCAAAAACTAAGGGTTCCAGTAACATTTGGACATAGAATGCTAATCAGTGCCATCCTCCACTGGGCATTCTTGCCAATCTCCCTTTCGGGGCCATAATAACCCTCTGTGAATTAAAAAAACAAAATGACAAAAATAAACCTTGGTTTGCTAAACCAAGAATTAATTTCCATGATAACTAAATGAGACAATAGAATGATGTCTTTTAGCATACCTGATACTGTCACTTGTTTCTGTAGGTGTCCAACGGAATAAAATGCATCTCGATGTGTTACTCATCTTGAGATTTCTTTTCCTTTGATTGTTTTTACAAAATAGGTGCTGAAGGTGATATGTGAATGCATGTCCATGCACTCATGTGTTACTCTTTCTCTATTACTGAATGTTTGTATTGAGAGAGATACAATTTGAGAATTAATGTCCTTAATTCCAGAATAGGATGAAGTTGCAACTGATTAAACTCTCCTTCAGTGATAAACTGTACCCAAGTAATATACTTGGAATGCCAAAATTTGCAAGTAAACAGTAAATGACACCTAGGAAGGAATCTTGGTGTGCATTGTGTGACTTCAAATATTTCAACAAAGTATAGTAATGAAGCAGAGAACAATATACAAGGAGTATACAATAGGTTGAGGGATTAGAGGCATGCTACACAACATGACAATTCTCCATTACTTTGCTTTTGGAGAGCTGACTATCATTAAATTAAGTTCATTCCAGGAAAATAGCCACATTTATCTGTGGCATTTGGTATTCTTAGGATACTGTTGAATGCATTAAGAAGCATACTTCAGTGGCTAAAAAGCAGACTTTGGATTTAAACAGCTTAATTATAAAGATTTCACTTAGAAAATAAATGGTCCTGAAAAAGTTTCCTACCTATTCTAATCTTCAGTTTCATCATATCTAATTCAGATATTACCTCCACCTGAGGTGGAGAATGAAATGAAGGGTCACCTACAAAGAAGATAGCACAATGTATAGAGCATAACTGACAGCTGATGATCAGTAGATAACATCATTATCATTCATCGAGATTATTGCCTTTATGGTATGAACTCCAATATGTTGGCATTCATTTCTATTTAGGATCATTTTCAGGTGATATGATTTTAAACACAAATAGCCACAAGATTTCTCTAAGGGGTTTTCAAAATGTTTCATCCACTGTCTATATTCATCACAGTCTGACATCCATTTATATATTTATATATATGTGTATATATATATATAATCTATGTGAATATGGAGTCTATTGGATTATATTTTTAAATAGTGAATATATTGAGGCCATGTGATTAAATAACCTATCGTTTTGTGGAGAAAAGCTTTCCTCTGATGTTGCCAGTGCAAATTTTCTGGAATAAAAAAAAAAAACAGAAAGGATGAAAGGGTTGGCTTCAAAATGCAGGAAATAGGCCTTTGGCAGATAATGGGGGAACTCTAGTGTCTCAATTTTAGAGTCTTTGATTTGGAATTTTAAGGGTTAAAACAGGTTTGAAGTCAGTGTTTCATAATAAGGACTGATGATTCTCTTAACAGTTAGTGGCCTTGAGTAGGAACAATGACCTCCAAGGTTTTCCCTCAGTTGACTTGCATATTACTTCTAGATCTAGTTCTCTTTAATTAGTTTTCCACCTAAACTTAGGTATGGAGGATTAAGAGTTCATGACTGGATTGTATGGGAAGCTATGATAGATGGTCTCTGATGGCAGAGGTAATCCACAGGAGATCTTTAAAGGAAAGGAAGTCTCTTTATGGAGCAACATTCCTTTGGTGGCTCCTGTTGATTTGACAATAATAATTGAGTCAGTTAGTGTTCTTACAAACTCACCTGTAAACCTGTAACCTTCACAGTGTTACTTGGTCCACTTTAAGACTGTCTTGCTGGAATATATATTTGCAAAAGCTACACAGCTCAATTTATGAAGGTAAAAAGTTTCTTAGCTCAGATGCTCTTAAGATACGGTCCATGTGACTCATAGTCTTAAAGTGGGAAAAACATAATTAGCACTTTTCAGCTTCAAAGAAGATTATAAACACTAGCTAATTAAACTTCCCAACACCTCCTTCTTACAGGATGTAGTTATTTCCCCTTTCTGGACAGGTTAGGATAGCTGTTCAAGGGAAGAGACTACAGCTGCTCCTCTCCTGCAGGGCAACAATGAAATCTTTCTCCGCTCCACAGGGGGCTAGGCTCAAAGTTAAGTTTAATCAAACATTTAATCAGTATCATTTTGCTGAAAAGCTGTGTGCCTTACTTTGTGTTATTTGGTTGAAGAAAACAAAACAACTATATCTTTATGTATCTATGTACTGTATGTCTATCTCTATCAATCTATCTATCTATATATATATACTCTCACTATATATATACATAGTGTCAGCATCTCTTATCATTAGTGTTTAACAAAGTTGAACAAATAGCACATTAAAACATTATAATAAAAAAGTGCAAATGAGACTATAATTAGGTGTGAAGTATCTTCTAGACTGCCTTTCTGTTCTCTGTTCTTTGCACTTTTACCAATGAGATCTTCATAGAAGGCAAATCAAATCACATTACACTTCTGCATATAGTCTTTCCATGATTTTGTATGAATTAAAAGATAAATTCTGAACACTTGAAGATAATACGTACTAACCTTCATGATTTTGGTCACTATCTACATTTTGTCCATCTCCTTCCATGCTCGCATTCATAGAGCAGACCCCATTCCCAAAAAGTGGCTTGCTAATCTACACACGTGCTATGATTTTTTATACTCTCCAGGTTTATATACTCATGCTGTGCTCACAATATTTTCCCTGTTTTTCTCTCTCAGAATCCTTTTCTTCCTTTAAAAATCAGCTGAAACTTCATGTATTCCCTGACAACATTCCTGACCCTACCTTCCTTCCACCCCTGCCTCCTCTGAGTATCCAGAGTACTTTTTATATAATGAAACAAAATAGGATAAAAATGGTTATTACATTTTCACATTCCACTGTGATTATTTGTCTCTCTCTAATTAGATTATGAATAAGGCCATAAAGAGCAGAGATTGTGTTTTATTTATTTTTATATCCCCAGAGTCTGGCAGGGTTTCTGGCAAATTACAGTCATTATTGAATGACTGAGTGGCTATCTCAACCCATGTTCTGGCACCCCATCCATCTAACACCACATTCCACTCTTACTGGCTACTCTCTGTCATTTGGGGCCTTTGTGTACATATACTGTTCTCATGGTCTCAGACGTTCTAAGTCTTTTGTATTTCACCTAGCTAATACTTACTCATAATCAGGACTCAGCTACTCAAGTGGTATGTTGCACTAAACTACTTTCTCTGACTGGATTAGCAACATTTCTTTCTGCACTTGTATAAAAAACAGTGCACATCTGTATCATGAAGCTGTTTACTTAATGATTTTTAGTTTCTAATAATTTAGCACAAAACTGATTTGGTAGGACAAAACCAACCAACCCACCAATAACTAACAGATTGAATAAATATTTCACTTGGGTCTGAGAAGTTTTCATAGGAGAAATAAATATTAAGTTAGTATTTGAGTGATGGAAGAAATGTGGAATGCAGAGAGAAAAAAGAGAATTCTATCTGTAAGAAACAACATCAGCAGACACCAATAAAATAATTAATGTAGCTGCTGCAGAAGGCCAGGAGGAACCCACCTTATCTTTAGAAGGAGATTCATGCTGTGGAGTTATTCCAGACAGTATGTAGATAGGCATGACGGGGAGTCAGAAGAGTGTCCAGGTAAACTCACTCTATTAATGAACCTAGGTAAAGTCTCTAATCACAGTGCATAAGCAAAACAAAGGCTTATTTCCCACTCATGTCAGAGCCCACTGTGAAACAGAAGTAAAGGAGAGAGCGGGTCTTTGCTTTGCTCATATATTCAACAACTCATTTTGTTGCTATCTGTTGACTTTGTCTTCTTGCACAAGTCAACATTTGGTCCTTTGCATTTAGTTACAAACCAAGAGACGTGGGGAGGGAGAGAAAGGGTGGTGGGGAGAGAGAGAGAGAGAGAGAGAGAGAGAGAGAGAGAGAGAGAGAGAGAGAGAGAGAGAGAGAGAGAATAGAGCAATGCAAAAGAGGTTCTACAGCCTGCACCTTCATTCACAACTGCTGCCAGACCTCAGTCATGGGGGAGGTCTGAAACAAAGAAGACTGGGAAACAGTACACTTGTGTTTCTAGGAGAAAAAATAATTGGGAATTAAGAAACTTTCAGGATTGTGACTACACAGATATATGGGTGTTTTATTTCATATAATAGGGAATAAAGAGCAATTATTATATTCCAATGGAGAATAAGAATTTGAAAAGCGTGCTGCAGACAAACTAACCTACTGACAAAGATTGGGGGAAAGGTTAAAGAATGAGAGAAACTAGAATCAGGGAAGATACATACATTTCTTCAAGTGTAATAAAAAATTAGCAATAACGGATTGAATTAATAGACTACAGAAGAAATTTCATGGGCAGTGTCTCTATGTTTGATGAATCACACCCTGTTCCTTAGTCTTCTGGGGAAAAGTACATTTAATTAAAATTTCCAAATTATAGCAGGAGTCCCAGAAATTACATATGGTGTTTCAATATGGCCATGTCTGATTTCTGAGAGAATGGCACTATAAAATATTATAATAATACACCCTTGAAAGTGTACATATTATTTATGTATCCATATCTGTATGTAAATATGTATTATATAAAAATGTATATACATGTAAATATATCATATTTTCTTAGAACTTAGAATTTTTTTTTTAGCATGATCCCCTGGTAGCCAAATGCTATGTACATCACATCACAAATGAGAAATAAATGTTTTGTTTTACCAAGTCCTTGAAATTGGTAAAACATTGAGTCAAGATAAGAACTTGAATCTCTTGAGACTGAGTCAAATGCACGACCCATTTACTGGTCTTATGCAGGAATCTTGTAGGAGTATGAGCAGTCCTCATTTTTTAGAATTACTATTTCTAATTATTCAGCATGGTTTAACATCAACATAGTCTACTGGGATTTCTCAAATCACTTAAGGGGATATGCAATACCCTGTGGGTAACATGGAACGAGATTGTTGTGCAGTTTTTACTTGGCATGTAAAGGTGATCTTTATTGATACTGTATCCTTTGATTTTAAGATGTATTCTATCACATATGTTTTTATATTATAGACATTTTAAAAATGAGGGGACTGAGGCCCAAAGTATTTATCTACCTTTCCAGTGACGCTCCACTACTCACAGAGAAAACCCAAGTACAAGCTCAGTCTCTGTTAATATCAGTTCTACCTGCATTTTGATCGCCATGTCATGCTCGCTTTCAGGAAAAGCAACCACAGTTCCGTCCCATACATTATAGAACCAGACATTTTAAAACTTGCACAGAGAACTATAAATGTGATCCCAAATCCAAGCACAACAATCTTGTTCAAAAGTTAAGAGTGTTGGAGGGTTTTTTTGTCTTATTGTCTGTTTGTCTTTTTGTCTTATTGTCTAAGGAAGGGAAGCCTGGCAACTTCAAACGTTAGACGGTAAATTGTCCATATTTCAGAACATATTTGTCATTTTTCTGTTCCTTTATTTGTATTTTTTCCTCAGCCCTTGGAAAATCCTTCATGCTTTATTTATGCTTTATTTTCCTGAGAGAGGCTCTTGATACCTTGCCAAATTCTGCAGTGATTTTGGTAACATTCTTGGACTCTTAGTGGGTTCTGAATGAACAAAGTTCGACCCTCAAATCTATCTTGGTTCCCTTCACCAGCCATAGTGGCAGTCACTTTGGAAGCTACTTGTCTTAAATCAAGAGTACCTCATTTGCATGAGTGTTCATTTTTTCCCACCAGAAGTATAAAATAATTCTATGCATAAAGTATATACATCCTATTAACATGATTTAGATCCACTCCTTGAGGAATGGTAAATGTAGCATTCGTATGCTAAGGAGCATTTTGACTCTTATCAAGGTAGATTACATTTCAAAAATCATCAAATTAGCTGAATGTATCCAGGACTTGTTTGAGCCACTTGGAATAACATGAACTAATCTCAAATATTATCCTTGATCCCCAAATATCTTCTGAAATAGAATAGGGAGTGAAAGGTGGATCTCAGACTTAGCTATATTGGATTGGTTCAGAGGCATGACCCTGCATCCGTTAATGACCAATCAGCCACTCATTATCACAGCAGTCATTAAGTCTCCAAGAGAGATAAAGGCACAGAAGTAGAGGCAAAGGAATTCCTAACTAGTTGTGTTCTTGGGCCCCAAATATCTAGGTAGTCTCCTGGGAACTGTACTAAACCATATTAAGCCACAAGCATCTTGCCTACAAGCAGCTAAGTGGTCTAATTTATCTATTTTAGGAATCGTGGTTCTTACACTTAATTGTAAATTAGATTTTTCTGTTGCATAGTAGGAGAGAATATCTTGTAACATACATTCTTCCAGAACTTCAGTCTCAGAAAAGCCAATACAGATGGAGGATTGGTTTCAAGAATATGCAATGTAATCAGTGCCCCAGGTTTCTCTGATGCTAGCAGTGAATTAGGCTATACATAGCCATCTAGATTTTAGCACTACACTGATTTAAAAAGAAAAACAACAACAAAAGTATACCAAGGGGGAAAATAATGGGAAAGAACTCTTGCTCCAATGCCAGAGCAAAACATACTTTATCCGTCTACTTTCAGACAAGAGACAAGCCCAGTCAGCTTCATTGCTCTAGCTTCTCTACCACACATGACCCTTGATCACAACAAATGTTTGTGGGAAGGAGTCAAGAGGTCCTTCTCATGGCCAGAGGAAGTCTCTATTATTATTTAATCTATTTTGTCAAAGGTCAACTATTAAGAGAAGGAAATGAATTTAATGAGTCTCTTTGCTATCATAGTCAATATATATATGAACATTCTTGTAGTAATTATTAGAAGCAATAGGTAAGAGATGTCAAAAATACCTTTACGCTCCCTTCCATTAAGATCTCTAACATTAGTTGTTGAACAATATTAACCTTATGTCCTTATCTTATTCTATTTTTAACATTTTTATTTTCTATGGTTACATATATTTGATGAGAAGAAATACTCATTCTATTTAATTAAAATAAAATGAAATTTTCTTAATCCAATCCAAAAAGACCAGACCCAATTAAGACTGAAGATTTAACTTGTGATATGGTGTATCGATCTCTTCCTCTCTCTCTCTCTCTCACTCTCTCTCTGTAATGATCATCATTTGGTGACTTTTTTTTTTTGTAATGTTTATGGAAAACATGGAAATATCATACACCATATAATGGAAGTTATTTGTCAATATTGGAGGTAATGGACAAAATACTAAAGGGCTTTCTGTGGTTGACTTGTATTTAATAATTCATTGCAACCAAATAATGACATGTTTATTTATTTTTTGAGGAGGAAGAAGCACTTTATTTTATTTTTATTTTGCTGCTCACACTGGTTGTTCCTCCCCCCACAACAGACCCCAGCTCCAGACTCAGGACTAGAACCCAGAGGTGTGTGACCTGCATTCCTTCAGAGGCAATTGACCTAACCACTACTCCACTAAGACACACCAATGACTAGACTATTTAGTTGTTTTTTTTTAATGGTGATAATAATATTCAGGTAATTCATCATATATATTTCTAATCTAGAATATGAAATTTAAAAAAGTCTAGACTCTAGTGGAGGTTGTCTGTTCAGATATCCTCATTTAAGTTAAAAACACTATTTGATGGTATGTTAGGGAACTAAATAGGAAAAATCACCTCTATGCTCAATTTTATATAAAAGAGATGAGGATTCAAGAACCTGATAGAAAGGAGATTTTAATTATTCCCTAACAGTAAATGCCAATATAGAATAATCCTTTCTTTTTTCTAATTATGTCCACACAGAGACAGACACACAAAACTTACTGATATCATCAGCACACTTTTGATCTGAAGTCAGTAAAACCATTCCTATCTTACACTTGAGTCTTCAGTGTAAAACATTCTTCAGTTGAAGGAAATAATACACATTTTTCTTTCTCTTCTCTCATTCTGCAAGCTTTCCCATTTTATTAGCATAGTTAAAGTTTATCTCCAGGCTTTAAAAATAAGTGAAATTTTTCAAATGTGTGCAGATGTTCTTTTTTTTCCAAAAATAAATTCATCTCTTTCCAATAGTCACCTGATAGGCACTGCATTTTTCACCCTTAAATCAATTTAGCCTTAAGCTCAATTTTCCTCAGTTGAATGCTCATCTTGATAAACTCCTTCGGGCTTGGTCTCTAGAGATATTGTTAAACCTAATTTTATTAAAACTTAGGATATGAAAACCTTGTTTGCATAATTATCTATATTAAATATTTCTACCTGTTTCTTTAGAGACTTCAATGGTAATCTCCTGGTTTGTTTGTTTGTTTTCTTTTTTTTTTTTTTTTTTTGCTTCATTATATTTTCGGGATTTTAAATCTGGAACCAAGACGATCTATAAAATAAAAATATAATTTATTTTTTAAACTTAAATTAATCAAAACTCACATAAAACACGTTTGTTAAATACAAAGCTGGGATTGTTACTTTTATTCCTTTAGGTAAAAAATTAGTCTTTTATCTCTGTTTTTTTTATATGAAGCTAAACTAATGATACGTGTCTTGTTATATCACACACAGTCATTGTAAGGAATCAAGAAAGTGATTCTTCTGAAAATGCTTGAAAATTCCAAAATATTGCATGTATGTAAATATAATTATGTAATCTCTCTTATACCAAGAAGTTATGTCACTAGGAGTTATTTAGGACCTCTTTTTTCCAAGTCAAAGCTGCCGTGTGCTTACCACCATGCAGAATTCTTTGGCATAGTCTTAGTCTCTGCTCACAATGAGTAAGCTGAATTGTGGCTCGTCTCTGTGAGTAATTAAAGTAGGAGATCCTGAAAGTGAACTCTCAAGTTGAAGGACTTTGAATCACCTTACCATCAGTTTAACTAAAGAGTCAACATCTATTCACAATGTGAGTATTTGCACTTCTTTGGAAAATCCAGTAATTCTGTGAACTTTGATGAAGATTTTGGAAGCTCATAGAAAGAGGGAAGCAGAGGATAATTCACCGTATCAATGTCAACTACTCTTATTAAATGGATAAGGTCCTTTGTGTTCCAGAATTCTATCTAAAGGACAGATCCAAATAAGCAGGTCTGGGAAATGGGCACAAAGATTTGTTAGTGTTCTTTAAATGATAACAGATAAATTCTTTCTATAGCAGAAACTAAAAGAAGTTCCGTAAGGACAGAGGGCTTTTGTTTTGTGATGTTTCTCTCTAGAAACTTGAAAATAATGCTGTGCCTTTATGTATATTATATTATATTATATTATAAAGTAATCAGAGCAGAAATATTCAAATCACCAACACTAGCAATAGTTGATCATGGAGTGATTGGAAATAGCATATCTAAAGAAATGGTGCCTAGAATAGAATTAGATAGCCACAAATAAGATCACAAGAAAGGAGAATGAAAGAGACAATATTTAATAATATATCTGGGAACTAAGTACCCTATTCTGCTGATAGTTGTTGCCTTTTGTATATGGATATAATAATCTGATATCATTGACAGATAAATCATATGCCATCTGTCTTTTCCTGGTCTTACCAGACTGTGATTACAAACACAATAACATTAGTGGCATTTAGTTTTTAATGCTTCTCTATCATACCTTCTAAGTCAGAATCTTGGCTTACTCAAAAGCATCACTCCAAGTGCTTATGGAAGCCTACTACAATGTTACATGTACTCAAAAATGACCTCCTCGGCTACTACTCAGTTATCCTGTATCTTCAAGGTCATTCCACCTATGCTGCCATTATTTTCCAGAACCATGTGGCTGAAGAAGGTCACTGGCAAAGTCCACTGTGCTCTAACCTGACCCTTAGGTGCCAACTTCCTGCACTGACCTCTACTGATAATGTTAGGCAACATAAATTCCACTGGTCCCTGACACACCGGCTGGATACAACTTTCTTTTCCATGCCCAGTATTTTCCCTCTAGAAGACACTGCCAATTTCCTAGATCCCAGTGGGTTATTGGAACAACCCTGCTATGTTACAGTCATAGTTTACAATATGTACTTCTATTTAAGATAATTGTTTAATGAAATATGTATGGATCTTCCTCCAGAGTGCATGGCTAATCACCCTTTACAAATCCTTCCAACACTTTCATGATGGTTCAAATGATATAACCCCACTCATTTCTATTATTATTCAGAATGCTTTCTTAAGCTTTACTTAAGTCTAGATAAGTTCGCTTGAATTAAAGCACTTTTTTATCATGAAATTGCAACTCAGTATTATAGAAGCAGCTGGTCTTTGGAATCAAACTGCTCTGGGTTCGAATTCTGGTTCTTGAACTAATTAACTGTAAAACCTTGAACAAGTCACTTGACCTTTTTGAACTTTAGTTTTTTTACAGTTCTTGGCTAATAGGGAAAATAACTTTAAAAAAAGGTAACTTGTATTATTATTATTATTAGTTGCATAATCCTTGAGGCATCCTAGAAGCCGTTTCTAGTCCAAAGCATTACTTTCTGGGTTCTTCTAAATATGAATGATAGGAATAGGACAAATAAATCCATGCTGAAGGATTAGCGATCTAATATGGTGCTCTATGGGAACAGAAAAGAAGAGAGATTGGAGAAAAAACTTTTGCCCACCAAAAAGAATAATGTTGGTGAAATCTAGATGTTTGGCTCTTCTGGTAATTAGTTTTAATAAGTTTGCTGAGATGGTCCAATAGAAGTGTTACCTGAGTGAATTTGGTTTCAGAAATCCTATTATCCTTCCACCCCATCACACCAGTCAGCATGGAAATGGGCCTTTTTATTATAAACTAATTACTATTCATTTTTTATCAGCTAACAGATCGATTTGCACAGCACTTTTTAAAATTCAGGAACTGCTATATGAATTTGTTGAAACAAAGAGGGTCATTACCAACTCCTGTAATCCATCCTACTGGCTCTCTCCTGGGTTTTAATTATTCCAGCCACGAGTAAATATTGGATAAGAAGGCAGGTCACTGATGTCCTGCCAGTTTGAGTCATGTGTGCTTGGTCTCCCTAAACCCCTGTCAGCCACTCGACCTTCCTTTCCTCTAAGACCCAGAAGTGATGGTAAATAATGTCAGCAGCTCTCCGTCTACTTCATCATCATCCTCAACCAACAGTCACAGAGTTCCCAGTAATGCACATTGTATAACCAGATAGCCCTGAGGTTTCAAGAAAATTTAAAGGTCCAGAATGTGGGAGTGAAAGAGACAGATAAAGGACTCATTGTAAATATAAGGCTACCAAATTAGTGAACTGATTCTGTAGGGAGTCCCAAACACCTGTCAGGATATCCTAGACCCAAGAATAGTGGTTTTGTGACTCCCAGGTTAGTGGTTTGAAGATCTGGCTCTATTTTGTGTATCTCAGCAACTAGTTGTCAACAGTAGCTAACAGGGAAGGAGTAATTAAGGCGGTCTCTACATCCCACTCCTTAGACATATTGCCATTCTTCATCTTCTAATATTCTACATAAAATATTTATTGTTCACTTTTCCAGCTTTTAGTACTCTTTATCCATGGGGACTTAAGAGTGGATGCCTGAAAATGTGGAGTGTACTGAACCATATATATATTGTGTTTTTCTAATATATGCATACATATGATAAAGTTTAATATATTAATTAGGCACAGAGGAGATAATATAAGAATAATGAAATTGAACAATTTTAAGAATATACTGTAATAGAACTTAAGTGAATGTTGCTCTCTCTCTCTGTATGTTATATATAGTATCTATTGTAAAAAGTTTTTTGGACTATAGTTGACCTAAGGTAACTGAAACCACAAAAAGCAAAACAGTGGATTGGGGTAAGGGACCTACTATAAAGAAAAGAAAAAATAGTAATATATTGAAAGCAAACAATGTGATTCTTTGATATGTGTTTACATTGTGAAAAGATTTCTTCCATTGAATAAACACATCCTTCCTTCCAAATCTTTACCTTATTTTGCTGTTGTTGAAAACATGTAAGTTCTACACATTTACCTAGTTTCCATTATACAGCACAGTATTATCAACTATGACCACCATTTTATACATTATAACCATATTCATATTTAAAAGATGTGTATCCTTTTAACAGTCTCCCCATTTCTGTTAATCTTTCACCTTCTAGAAACTACCATTTTACTCTGTTTCTATGAGTTTGGCTTTTTTTTTTAAGATTCTACTTACAAGTGATACCATGCAGTAATTGTTTTTCTCTGTTTGACTTATTTCACTTAGTGTATTGCCTCCAAGATTCATGTTGCTGCAAATGGTAGGGTTTTCTTTCATAAAACTGAGTAGTAATTAATTCTTTATATAGACCACATATTCTTTATCTATTCATCTGTCAATAAATATCTAAATTGTTTCCATACCTTGATTATTATAAATACTGCAGCGTTGAATGTGGTAGTACAGTTATCTCTTTGAGATAGTGATTTGGTTTCCTTTTATATAAACCTATAAATGGAATTGCTGGGCCATATTTTATTTTAATTTCTTAATCAACCTCCATACTATTTCCCACAGCGACTATATTGACTGTATATAAATATTCCCTTTTTTTTACATCTCTGTCAGCATTTATTATCTTTTGCCTATTTTGATAACAGGTATCCTAACAGGTGTGAGGTGATATTCCATTGTGATTTAGATTTGCATCTTCCTGATCATTAGTGATCTTGAACACCATTCAGCGTGTAGCTATTAGTCATTTATAAGGCTTTTGGAAAAATGTCTCTTCAGGTCCTTGACCCATTTTTGACCTCGATTATTTGATTTTTGCCTGCTGAATTAAATCAATCGCTTATATATTTTATATATCAACTCCTTATAGAACGTAGTCTGTAAATATTTTCTTCTGTTACATAGAATACATTTTACTGATGATTTTGTTTGGTATGTTGCATGGTTTTTACTTTTATATGGTCCCACTTATTTATTTTGCTTTTGTTGTTAAATCACTGTCAAGACCAATATCAAAAATTCTTTCCCATGTTTTCTTCTAAGACTTTCATGGTTTCAAGTCTAAGATTCAAGTTCTTAACCCACTTGATTTTCTTTTTTCGTGTGTATGGTCTAAGATGGGGGCCCAAAAGGTAGTGTGATTACAAAGTGCAGTTTATTGAAGCAATTATGTTTTCTTCATTATATATTCTTGACTACTTTGTCAAAAATTAATTGAACATATATGCACGGATTTATCTCTGTGTTCCACATTCTGTTCCATTGATTTATGTGTCTGCTTTTATGCTAATACCATATTGTTCTGATTACTACTGTTTCATAACTCAAAATCAGGAAGCGTGGTGCTTCCAGTTCTGTTTAGCTTTCTAAATATTGCTTTGACTATTTTGAGATTCCATGCAATTTTTGGACTTTTCCATTTCTGTGAACAATAACATTGGAATTTTGACAGAGATAAAAATAATTTGTAGATTTTTTAAAATTATTGATCATGGGGTATCTTTCAATTTATTTAGTTCTTCAGTTTCTTTCATTATTATCTGCAGTCTCTGTCCTTAATTACATTTATTCTTAAGTCTGTTAATCTCTTTGATGCAATTGTAAATAAGATTGTTTTCTTAATTTTGTCTGATAGTTTGTTGTTAGTGTATAGAAACAACTGACTTTCATATATTGACTTTCTGTTTTTAAAAGTTGCTTCCTGAGAGATGCTATATACCTTGTTTTATAATTGGAGTGAATCAAATGGAGACGGTAAGGAGAGAGTTCACTGGCTCTTTTCGTCTCCAGAGTGGATTATATTCAGTCTAATTCAATGTCGACCCTCAGACAACAGCTTGTAAACTTTAAATTGAAGCCTCCTTTGGGGAAAAACTGAAAAATGGGAATTTTTTTTTCTTTTTCTTCTGTATCAAGCCTGGAGGATGTACTTGGGGAGTCCTAGTAAATCTTTAAGAACTGATTCTTCATTTTCTGTAGACACATGGACATTGTGAGCACAAGCTTCTTCACTTTCTGAACTGGATATTTGGGGGAGCTTATCATTGAGTAAGGATCTTAACATTTAGAGTTTTAAGTTTGGAGTCTAAACCTTTTGCTCCAGAGGGAAAAGGAAGGAGTTCGGTGTCCCCTTCCTATTTTATATTCTGTGCTGGCAGCAAAGCTTATGGAGAAACTGTATCTCAGTCTTTCTTTATTTATGTTGTTTTTTCCTCATTTGCCCAATATGTAGGACTCGTTTCTTGATTTCTCTCAGAGGGAATTGCTCTGAGTAGTTCACATTTGGTGTGAGCCTGTAAGAGGAGATAAGAGTCATGAGACTCTTATGTTGTCGTCTTGGATTCCTCCCCTTCTATTTTTTTTTTCCCTTCTGCTAGAATATAAAGATTCAAAGTGCAACATCCTTCTTTGTTTCCTCTCTGATGTCTTCTAAGTACCTTCAAGAGTACCAATGACATTGTAAGTTCTCAAATTTTTTCAATGAATATATTCCAATCATTCTTCCAAATTATAGAATAGATATGAATAACATCCTTTTTCTATGCCAAATCTAGGTTTTGCTTTAGTGGAATGTTAATAGTAATTTGAACTGAATTGCAAAATGAAATAGTTTATTCTTAAATTGGAAGCCAAGATAAATTTCCCTCTCCACACTTGTCTAAAATTAAGAATTTGCTAAACCCATCATCTTAATCTCTTTGACTCTTTTCTTAATCACTTATATTTGTACTATTGCAATATCACTGTAGCTCTGTTATTTCCATTTTGTATATGTGTCAAAATGACTTGTGGACTGAATGATTCTTTCCTTTAGACACGTATCTCTAGTTTTCCTAAACTACACTAAACCAAAGCTCATCTCAGGTTTTTTACTAGTTTGTTTTCAATTATTCAGAAGTCTATATACAGTTATTGGCTTATAGATTGATACATATTTTTGTATTTTCTATCTTAGGAGCACACCGAGCTATACTTGACAGAGTAGAATAGGGACAGGTGAATTCTGAATGCTTATCTTTACATCAATCCTAAGAAATGACCCAGTTTTCTTTTTCTTTTTTATAGTGTAATGACCCCTAGATGAAACCATGGGACTTCAGTCTCAGGTGTGTGTTCTTTTGTGTCCTTAAGGAGATTTAAAAAAAAGAAAAAAGCACAGGAAATCAAAAATGTTAATGGATTATTTAACTAAAATTTTTTAACGAAATTTCAGTTTCATAATAATTTTATATTTATAAAATTGTATATTCTTTCCTAAAATATGAAAAATAATCCCACATTAGTAATACTACTATGATGGGAAAATAGACTTTTACTAGCTTTGTAGTACTCTATTAAGTGGTTTGGTTTTATTTTTGAAAGAACCCAGTGACAGAGATGTTAGGGAATAAAGTAAGTGAGCACACATTTTAATGCTGTGAAGTGAAGACTTGAAATCTGTGAAGATCTTAAAATGCTGCACTATATACTCAATGCCTAGAAGAGTGGAATATAGTTGAGGTCAAAATATTTTGAAAGAACTAATGAACTGACGTATTTATTTAAATCGTCTATTTGGACTTGAGACTTACTAGGTATCATTCAGAAGAGATTACTTGGTGTAGGTAGTAAGACAAATATTAAAATATTAATTAAACATACTCTTTATTAAACACTCTGTGGGGAACTTACAGTTTACCAGTGAATGTTCTCACTTAGAATTTGGCATTATATCCATGCCTACTCCAAGGATGGAATACATATGCAAACAATTTCTTCACATTCAATGTTGATCTAGAACAGTCATTTTGACATTTTGAACATCCTTTCCATTTTTGGTTTATCATAGGCAGAACTGTTGGAGGTGATGATTTAGTGACTGAGTATATTATTATAGTTAAATCAAAAAAAGAAGAATGACTGTCTTAATTAGATTCCCCAGGAAGTAGACTTTGGATCAAAAACTAATGTATCAATTTTCTATTTCTTTACTAGTTGGGGAAAAAACTCAAAGAAACATGAGAAAAAGAAAGCATGAGGAAAGGAAAACAGGGAAATGATGGAGGGTAGGAAGAACTGTTCTGTGACGCCTGACAGGGCTGATCTTTGCTTTATCAAACACAGCTTGATAACTCCATTTCATGGGATAGTCTTCCAAAGTCCAACAAATTATTTATCCTCTCAAGTTGAAAGAAACATAAGTTGGAGGAAGGGCAATTGACCACTTGGGTTATTCTCTTCTGTTGGTCAAAGACTCATCACATATATGCCCATGTATGTTTGCCACACAATGCACTCAGACTTAAGTCTGTGTAAGTCAAATAAGAGTTCATCACCTCACTCTTCAGTGATTTTCTTAGTAGGCAAACTAACTCAGTTATGATCATAATGCTGGACAGGGGTTGAGAGTTTAATGAAATCACGCCAAGCTTATGAACTGGGCAGAATGAACTGACTCAGAATTCTGAGCACAGGCATGGCTACAAGGTCCTAAGTGAGTGCCTAAGTGGTACCAATTGGAACAACTAATATATTGATGGGTACTGTGTCACATTTCCCTAAATGAATGCTCAAAATACAAGATGCAGGAAAACTTTAGTGCTGAAAATAATGAAGACAGATTTAATCAAAAGAGATCCAAGAAACAAAATGAAAGTGTATGAGACATATTGAGATATCTAAGGGAGCTCCATTATAGAGAATAAGTGGAGCACTTTGTGATGAGGTGTGTTATAATAATCTGTGGCAAGTTCTTGATTACCAATTCAATCTAGCATCCCTTCCATGTGCCCAACATACCACTTAAGCATTCCTGACACTTACAAGGTATGAAGAATTTCTGGAATGGAAATAGTGAGAAAAGAAGAAAGAAAAGAAAGAAACAGAGAGAAGGCAAAAAGGAAGGAAAAATTTCACCTCCAAAAGCCATTGAAGTTAGAGATTCTTATTCTGTGTTGAAAATGGCACAGTTAACACCTTTAACTTTTAAAAAAGAAAAAGCAAATTATATTCTAAGAAAATAAATATGTTGTACATATAAAATAATTAAGTAAATGTGTATATTGAAGGACTTTCATTAAAATTCAGGTAACATTTTCCTACAGAGCACTATTGAAAATTCAATACCAACTTAATTTCTGGAAAATGTATCTTTTTATATTTATTTAGTTCCTTATCAGTAACTTTATTTTCAAGTTTGCATTATATTACACTTTATTAATATTATTCAAATTGTTGGAGAATCATCATTTATTTATTCTAAAGAATCCTAACACATTTTAGGAAGACTATTTTTTCATTTTGCCAATTAAAGTTGAAAACATAGAAATATTAGTTCTCAAGTTTTATTTATGCCTTTAAGAGATCTTGAGCTTATTTGACTAAAGGTAAAATTCTGTTGACTGATGCTATCTATTTCTCAACAAATATTTATTGAATCCTATATCAGAACAAAAGACATTCATTTCTCAATCTTAAGGAGTTCATATTCCATTGGGGAATTAAGATACAAACAAACTGAAATAATTTGAAAGCATATAGATTTCAATAAGCACAATTAAAGAATTAAGTGAAGGAGTGATAGATCAAGGAAAGCCTTTCTGAAGACCTGATATTTAATTGGAGACATTAAGAATAAGTAGATTTATGTAAAGAGTGAGGGAAAGAAGTGTTCCAGAACAGGTATCTTAAAGTTGTTTCTTCCTTGAAAAAGAGCTCTGAGTATTCAAAGAACTGAAAGAACTATGCATGACTGCAGTACAGAAGGAACCAGGAAGAGGTGCTCATAATGAGTGTGAAGAAATAAGCAGCAGTCAATCATATGTGGCAAGGCAGTCTGCGATCAGAAATAAGGGTTATATTATAAGAGAAATGGGAAACCATTTAAATGTTTTGAACAGGTTAGTGTTTTGATAATTATTTAAGAAGATCATCCTGGCTGCTCAGTAGGAAATTGATAACATGGGACCAAGAATGGATGCATGGGGACCAATTAGGAGATTGTTGGCATTATTCAAGGTAAGTGATGGTGGCAGTTTAAACTAACATTAGATTAGAAGACGAATGCATTTTTTCAAATAGTAATCAAACCATAGGAAGACATGTGTACCATAAAAATTGTTCATGTGTAGTATAAGAATACCAAGATTATATTCAATTTATAGGGAAACATGATAATCATAGAAGATAATTTAAGAAGATATGGTGTTTGAGCTTCCTCTTGTGGAATTGAAGAGTAGGAACAAGGACATTCAAATAGGAGGAATAGTATATGACAAGTTGTAGGAAAAAGTAAACAAAGGGCACAATATTCGAAGGACCATTGAGCAGTTCCACTTAAATGGAAAGTGAACTGAATGAAGGGTGTTGGGATATAGATTCATGATATAAGTGGAACAACAGTGTGGAATTTTGGTGCTTGGGTGAGGGTGACAGGGTGTTTAAACCCAGTAACCTCATGATCTGGACTGTGCTTTGGAAATAATGGAGAACTAGGAGCCAGGTGACATTGATTCCATGGAGGTTAAGAGCACTCGCAGTATGACTAAACACGGAAAGGGATGTTGTGAAGCAAGAAGCCTGAGGATATTTCCAAGAACACAATCAGAAATAGATATGCAAAAGAAAATGATGACTACAGGTTCTGTCATTTTTTTAAAGTCACATTAATTTTTTTTTTTTAATTATTTTTGTTTTTTAAAATCAGTGTCTGTTTGGAGAGGGGGACAGAAAGTTTTCTTCAGACTTCACAGGTTTAAAGCCCTAATACTAGTGCTTTATTATGTAATACTACATAATTTGGGCTATATTGTATTTCAATTTATTTTATACTTCAGTCATATATATTTGCATCAGAAAAATCTTGAAATTTACAGTTATTCAATTAGTACCAATCATAGGGTGTTTTTTAAAAATGATTTGTACTACTAAATTCTTGTATATTATATATTTGGGCCTAATATTCTTCTTCACTTACATAGTAATCCTATTTATTTTCCCAAAATATCCTTATCAAAGATTATTTCTGTATTTCCAATCATTTAAGATTACTATTTAGGAATATAAAATTGAAAAGTATTTATTTGCTTAATATATGAAGCCCATCTGTATCTATATCTGTATCTTGCCAGACATCTAAAATAATTATATAATAAAAATAATTATTGATAGAAGTTCCACATTCCAAATTCTATACTAGCTATGTTATTTGGATGCTATTTAACTCTTATGACAATCTGTGATGGAAATACTCGAAACCTACTTACTGTCAAGAAACTGATTTGTAAAGCTAAGTTGCTAAGGACAAGACAGTAAATGATTGAGTTTGCATTTGAACTTGATATTCTGAAAAGCTGGTAGCAATGTACACACAAAAATAATAAAATGATAAATAAATATCTAACAAGGCCATTATATATTAACACACATAGCTTATTTCTAATGGAAAGTAACTATATTTTCCATGTGTATAGAAAACAACTGGGAAATAATAATTAGCAATAAGTGACATTATTTTATAATTTTGCAACTATCTTTCTTCTCTGAATTATAAAAGATTCCTGAATTTTCATGCCTGTCTCTATAGTCAAGCTACAAGAAAAAACTCTTTGTTGAGAAATATAGACAAAAGTCAACTATACTCAACTATGTGTGAGAATTAATAAGTATGAGTCTAAAAAGAAAGGAGTGTTTTAATATCCTTAAAGGAAAATTGTGGTTGTGTATTTTTTACACTATACCAAAACTCAACAAGTGTTATTTCTTAAATGTTCCTTGCAATGTGGAATATGAAACCATAAAAATGAACATAGTTTGCACATAGTTTCACTGATTATTTTTATTTTATGAATTTTTTTTATTAAAGCAACATTGAATTATGGCATTATATAAGTTTCAGGTATGCCTCATTATAAATTAACATCTGTATATTGTATCATTTCATATTATACCATGTTTTTTGAATTAGCCTTTTTGCTTGTTCTTAATTTTCTAACTGTGCAGTAGTCATTTAGAAAATATGGTTTACTGAGCATTGTACATTTTGCAAATGTTAATAAAGTCACTCAAGAATATCACCATTCATCTTATCAGAAAAGTCATGAAGTACTGGGAAGCTGTTCAGGTGGCAGACACATGCCTTTTAAATTTCAAATTTTTGCCTTAAGTTCAATGGCAGACATGCTTTGAATTGTTTTCTTTATAAAATGACAGATTTACACAATTCATACTTAGGAAAATGCCCACTCTCTCATCCGAATAGACAGTTTTTAAAAATTTCTTTCAAAAGTGATACTCATTTTTAAAAAGTGGCGAGTTCAGTTTATAACTGGAGCAACAGCACACTAGCATTTTTTCTTTGACACAGCTACAGGTTTGGTGTGTGTCACAGTGCACACTTCCTCTTTTCACAAATAGTATAGAATAAGTATTAGAATTAGGTTTTCCTAAAGTTAGTAATTTCTACTACTTCTTTAAGGGCACTTAAGAGTGAAGTGTCTTTTGTTTTCTGTGTAGGTGTGTGGCCGTGAATAGCAAGATGATTACTAGAGTGTGGTGCCACTGAGTTTATTCACACTAAGGTGTGGTGTGTTTCACTCTCTGTGTTTTGTGCCATTTGTGCGTGTCTCCAAAGGTGTGAAAGATACATATCAACTTACAATTATGAAAATAGTTTTGACTCTGCCCTCCTTCTAGACAAGATCTCAGATCCTTTCGGATGTTCCTGGGCTCTCCTTTGAGAGACCTCCTTCCAGATCTAGAAGATCTCAGTTTTAGTCAACTGTATAGAATATATAAATATTTGCATTGAGCATCTTGGATCTCCCACTTCAGCATGATATAAATGTCTCCTGAACTTGACTCTCATTTCTGACGAGCTGTGAAATTGCATAAAACAAATCCACATAGTATGGAGACATTAATGTTGCCCTGGTTGAAAACTTCAGCAAGTTTTACTTCTAAAACAACTTTTTATTTCTATTAAAAAAGCTCTAGCGTCAGTCCACAAGCCCTTTCCCCTTGAAATCTTTTTGTGCTTGCCTAGATGCCATATTTGCTTAATGTTTCTAGCTACTGAAAGATTTTTTTCAAAACAACTGCTTGACAAGCATTTGACTAACTTTTTTTGATAACTGGTTTTTACAATATTTGTTTTTACTTCGCTCTAGGCATGCCCCAGTGGAGTAGTGGTTAGGTCACTTACCTCCAGAGGACCATAGTCCACATACATTCCAGAGACCCAGGTTGCTATACCAGGTCCAGTTGGAACAGCCAAGGTGGACAACTAAATACAAATAAAATAAAGTGGTTCTCACTCCTCTCACTTACTGCCTGCTAACTTGCCTGCATTCCTGCCTTCATCTTTCTTTTTAAAAAAAAATTGACAAGCATAGGCCTAGTCCGAAAATGAACTTAACAGGAACACTGACTCACTTGGGAGAAGAGACATATCTAGGCTTTCTGTTGGCAGAGAATTTGGTTCATGTGACTGGTTGGCAACAAGAACCAGTATTATGGAAAATCTACAGAAAACTATTCTAAAACCTTTATCAGATAAGAAAAAGAAATTAATTGGTTACTCTCTACCTGTTAAAACACAGGAGCTTTCACTGCCAAAGGAGTTACATGATTAAGTGGCCAACCAGAATTTGGCTGCTTTTTTCTCTTCCTTATTTATTCCAATTCAAAAAGAAGTCAAGGGATTTGAGCCTTATTCATTCAAAATTTCCCTTTTCTTCTCATCTCCTAAGCATAAGTGATAACCAAGGAATATTTCTCTCTCCTCTTCATCCTTTGCTCTGCCTTGCTTATAATCTCCATAGAATATGCTCCTTATTCAAGAAAGACCAGTTTCTTCCAATGCTTATTTCATATTCCATGTTGTCCTCTTTCTTTCCCCTCACTTCTCCCCCTTGCCCTTTCTCTGAATGTTATTATGATTATCAGCTAATTTTTCTGTTTCCATTGTAAAACTGAAACTTGCCTATCATGAAAAAAGAAGTTCCTTGATATTTCTATCCTGGGAGAGAAAAAAAAAAATTCTGTCATTTTTAGTGTACACATTTGAATATAGTTTTGTATCAGAGGCAAATGGAAATGCTAGTTATTTTTCTTGGTTCAGAGAAATAGTGGAATCAAAGTATTTATGTCAATGTGCAGGAAGCTGTCTCATCTTCAACATTTCCTTTTCTGCATAATATTCCTACTGCCACAAAACTGTTTTTTATTTATTTTAAAATGATTTAAACACTTGCAATCAGCATTTGAGTCTGTATCAATCAAAATGCCAATTAGAATAAACCTACACACACACACACACACACACACACACACACACACGATAAATCTATTTGAACCAATGCTAAATACCATTTTGTCTAATTGGTCACACCTCTCAACAAAACAATCTGAGCTGAATAGAGGTATACATCATACATCATCTTGTAAGAAATAGCTATCACCTGGCATTTTTAAACAGTCATTCCCAAAGGTTAACACAAGCTGGTGGTTGGTTCAAAGAGAAATTAATTCCTGTACTATTTGGACTGGTTTAAGAAGGGATTAATTCAACATTTCATTCATCAATTTGAGGTGGGTCAAACATGCCAATATTTAACACGGACTTTCTGTTTTTCTCTATTACTTCAAACCATTTTATGTATGAAAAATTTCCATACATATTCAAAAATCAAAACTATTATGAAAGTTTCCCAAATTCAGTCTTGGGGAGATTAATTATTATCTGTGACGACTTCAATACAAATTATACATTTTCACTTTTAAATGTATGTGTCTTCATGGAGATATGTATATATATATATATATATATATATATATATGTATACACATCTGTGTATATATGTGTGTATATAGACACACAGAGATTTATATATTTACATAAATATCCATTTTATATGCATATTAATATATACAAATTTATGAATACCTATAAGCAAAATCTACTCTTACTCGCCTCTGATGTAGTAATTATTTTCTATTGCATATACTTTTTATTTTATATAACCTCTTGATAGTAAGTTCCTTGATATAAATTAAAATTGTCTGTTTCTACAGTGTTAGCTCCTATAATAGTTTCCTATACTTAGTAGGTGAGAAAATATGTGTATTGCATGGAGTCACATGTCATTTTGCTATCAAATTGATTTTTTTCATCCTGAAGCTCCTACAACATATGCTTACATTTTATTAGCTATAAATAAGTCAAGTTGTCACCTCTCTCTGCAATGGACTAAGAAATGTCATGTTTTCAACTATGCATATTCAGTATTCC